>JAQNCB010000003.1:10012870-10025256 GCA_030068295.1 Euristhmus nudiceps
ACGGCTCTGCAGCTCCTCTTGATGAAAGTCAGCGATGGTTCTTTTACATCCCTCTCACTACAGACAGCGAGAGACACCGCCGGCCTTTGGTAACCCAGTTAGGTGCACTGGAGGGACAGCAGGGACAACCACTGACAGTGAGGCTTGAACCCCCCAACCCTGGGATCAGTAATTCAGCACCGCGGCCACCGCGGCCAGGCAAGCAGTAAAAATTACAACACACTACGAAAGATTGGTAAACTACACAAAGGCAATGCTGGTGTAACAACATTTCCATAATAAAAATAGTCTCAGCGCGGTACGGTGGCATACTGGTTATCAGGAAGGTCTTAGGTTCGAGTCTCGTGTTCAGAGATGGCCGTTCTGTCTGCGCTTTGTATGTTCTCCGTGTGATTGCATGGGTTTCCTCCGGGTGCGCTGGTTTTCTTCCTACAGCCCAAAAACATGCACAGGAGGCTAATTGGCTGTTCCAAATTGCCCCTGTGTATGAGTGTGACTGTGAATAGCTGTGTCTGTGTTGGCCATGCGTTGGCCTGGCGAGCTGTCCAGGGTGTACCCCACCTTCACCCAAAGTCAGCTGAGATAGGGTCCTGCCTTCTCATGACCCTAATTAGGATTAAGTGGCTTTGAAAATGAATGGTTGAGTTTTCCTGAGTAGCTTCCAGGTTTTTACTACATACCTGCTCTTCTTTTTTTTGCATGCCCATCTCTGCAGCTTTCAGCATGTTTTTTTTTTTTTTGGCCTGAAATGTAATTGATTGTGTAATATACTGTTTTCTTTACTGGCAGAGGAAATCATTTTGTAATATTTAACAGACAAGTAATATCTGGAGATATGGCATGTTTTTGTACTGACTCAATAATACAGAAGCCATAAAGTGAACATTCATTGGTTCATTTTCTGAGCCGTATTATTCCTAATTAGGGTTAACGGGAAAGATGGTGCCTTTGTCGGACAACTCTGGGCAAGGGCAGAGTACACCCTGGACAGCTCACCAGGCAATCGGAGGGCAGAAACACGCTGACGGCTATGCAGCTACTCTTGACGAACATCAGCGATGGTTCTTTTACATCCCGCACACCACAGACAGGGAGAGACACCGCCGGCCTTCGGTAACCCAGTTAGCTGCACTGGGGGGACAGCAGTGACGACTGTTGACAGTGTGGCTTGAAACCCTAACCCTGGGATTGGTGATTGCCTAAAATCTCTGCACAGCAGTGTATAGTCAATACAGATGTTTGTTTCTGAATTATACACTGACCTTGACATCCATCTATACATATATTTAGATAAATGTGTTATCCCTGTCAGAGTGTATTGTACTGGAATACTGGGATACATGGCTTTGCAAACACACGGATTCAGAAGCTCATTCACGCAGGTGCATGTTGGTATTCGGTATACTGGTTTTCGAAAAGAAACCAGAAAGTCCAGTGAAAACACAAGTGGACGCAGGCAGCATAAGCTCCAAACGCTCCACACAAACACCAACTAAAGCTCAGGATAAAACTCTTGACCCTGGAGCTGTAAGGTTACCTGCTCTGTCACTGTGAGACAGAATTTATTTATTTATTTTTTTGGTTTACTTTTTATTATGTTTCCACAAAGTACTAAACTTCTGAAAAGGATTTAAACAGGCACGGGTACATCGCTCCTAGTCTCTGCACTTGCGTGCACTGGGGACTCGTCTGCATCTGTCCTGAGGTCAACAATAAATAAATTAATTCATAAATAAGTTCGGTTTTAGTATATTTTCCCTTATGTTATTGCATAGAACTAAAAAACTCTGAAGGATTTAAAGGGATGGTATTATGCAATTTCGAGTTCTAGTTCAATTTCTAGCTCCTGCCTGCGCTGGGAACACTGTCATGGTAAAAAAAATAATAAATAAATGAATCATAAAGATCAGGTTTAAGTGCCTCGCCTTCAGTGCATTGTCAATTATTTTATTATCCTGGCACCTGCCAAAGAATGGAATATATACAGTTTGAGGCAGAAGCAAAGAGTCGGTTCTCAAAATTGATGTGTTGGAAACAGTAAAAATGAGCGATTGTAGAGATCTGAAGGACTTTGACAAGGGCTGCATTGTGATGGCTAAATGACAAGATTTAGTTATTTTTCAAACACCAGCTCTTTTGGGATGTTCCTGGTAAGGGTCCTGATGGTTATTGTCATGCGGCGGGCAGAACGCGCCGACGCCACGTTGTTGCTGGAGGAAGATATGCTCCATGCACAGACAGCAGGTGAGGAGGCAGATTGCAGAAACAAAACGTTGTTATTTAGAACCAAACTAAGTTACCCTTTCTTACAAGGGGGAAGCTCACAGACCGGCAGACTGATAAACATAAAATAAACCGATAGAGTAGCGAACAGCATGACACAGTGTAACCCAAAGTATAAGACAACGTAATGAACCGGCAAACGCACATTGAAACACAAGAGCTATAAATAGCCCTCCTAATCTTAAAACAGCTGAAGCTAATAACTCTGTGAGGGGAGGCTGAGCACTTCCGGCTGCGCCAAGTGCCTCAACACCACCCTCTGGTGGTGGAATTGTGCCACGCCATGACAGTCATATGGAGTGAAGGCTCGTATGTTTGGTCTGATCCTACAGATGAGCTACTGGAGCACATACTACTAAAACTGTTAATGCTAGCTATTAGAAAAAGGTGCCAGGACACACTGTACATTGCAATATGGGGCTGCCTAGCCAATGACCAGCAGCATGGTTTAAATGTTATAATGCATTGGTGTATAAGATAAGATAAGATAAGATAAAATATCTTTATTGTCACTGTTGCATGAACTATGAAAATCTGTTCAGCAGCTCTTTTGTTTCGCAGCAATTATAAAAGAAAGTACACAAAATAACTCAGCAACTACACTCGGCTTATACCTGCACACACACATATAAGGTAAGGTCTGTGGGCTTTTACACCCGATCCCAGAGCCTCATCAGTGCCGGTGCTTATCCCCAGTGTCTGTAGCGTGAAGCGACTCGGAGCTCAACTCCTCCTGGATGGAACGCTCGTCCATCGCAGGTTCCCTTCCCAGTATTTTTTACTGAGTGGCCAGAGGCACACTTGTGGTTAAGACCTTTCCCAGAGGTCCGAGCACAGTGGGGGTCTAACAGAGATTCGAACCCCTATCCTGCTCATGAGCCCAGCACTGTAACCGCTACACCACTGGCCCCAGCATACGCATATACACACACATATACCTGCACAATGGGTATGTTTAATAGAGAATATAATACCACAATAGAGATATTTGTTTATTCTTTGGAGTTTCCAGTTTTTCTTTTATTGATTGTACCCAAAGATTTAAATATTTAAAATTCTTGGCGTACATATTAATGGTGTGATAAATGTATTGGCAAAGTAAAAGTTAGATTTTTATATTAGTTCATGAATAAAGGTGAACATTTACTCTTCTAATGGTTAACAATTTAGCCTTCTCGACTTACACTCCTTTTTATTCCACCGACGTATCTTTTTATTTTTATTAAAAAATTCAGAGTATCTCCTGAATAATACAGGTTACGCTGAAGATCAATAAGCGTGTAATAAACTGAGGAATATACAGGATACTGTATTAGATACTGTGTCATACCGCAGGATAAACAAGAGCATACGCATCACGTGTAATATTGACTTTACTGTACTGAAAATTTTACACTTGTACAGAACTGTGTGTGTGTGTGTGTGTGTGTGTGTGTGTGTGTGTGTGTGAAGGAGAACCATCATTTATCATGGTGTGAAGGTGAAGTACACCGTGAGCATCTGGTCACACCACTGCAAAACCAATTCACACACAACTGTTTACGATGACGTCCACACCGAGGGGCAGTTTGAACATCCAGTTAATGTTTTGTCTTTGGATTGTGGGAGGAAACCAGAGAACCCAGGAGGAGACCCACACAGCAGAGGGAGAACATGCACACACACACACACACACACACACACACACACACACACACACACAGACACAGATATGTATATACACATTAAGACATTAATATGAAGGGTTGGTTTACAATTTTTTAATTATGAGAAAAACAACTTGTTCAGTTTTTTAAGCTACTTAAAAAGTTTTTTTTTTACTGGATCAAGGTTTTTTCTTTTCTTTTTTTTCCTTATAATTGAAACAATTGGACTTGTCTGCATTTGCAAACTAATATTTCATATAATCCATCAGGGTAAGTTTGACATGATCTGTAGCTCAGGATGTTTTGGAGTCATAAAGGTTAAGATTAAATCTATACAATTCAAGTGACTCATTAAAAGCTTAATAATGCCAAGAACCGTTAATGGTGGGTAGTGATTTCAATCATTCATTCATTTTCTGAACGGCTTAATCCTAATTAGGGTCGCGGGGAGGCTGGCGCCCATCTCAGCCGACTCCGGGCGAAGGCAGAGTACATCCTGGACAGCTCGCGAGGCCATCGCAGGGCACACAACGATTCACACCGAGTGGCGAAAATAGGAAATCAGAGTACCCGGAGGAAACCCACGCAATCACGGGGAGAACATGCAAACTCCACGCAGGAACCCCCAGGCTGGGAATCGAACCCAGGCCTTCCTGCTGTGAGGCCGACGTGCGAACCGCTACACCACCGTGCCGCTCTGATTTCAATCAACTGCAACAAAATGCTTCACGAGATCCTCTGTTGGATTTCAGCAATACAGCTTGGGTCGCCGTGCTTCGTTTCAGGTGCTTGTGCAATACGTCGTTCACACCAGGGCTCCCGGTGGACTTTTCACTCGAAGCACTGCGCTTACTAATATATTCAGGAGCATCATCACAAAAAAAATATTATTTATTTATTATGCATATTATGGAATACAATTTGGCAATGATAACAAAGGAGACAGAATTGTTGAATATAAATAAGCAGTTATAAAAGTATATCTGCACTTTGCAGTAGACTTATTTCAAATATAAAAAAATAAGTATCAACTTAATAAATGTGCAAAGAGAATAACAAAAATTGCCTGGTAAAAAAAAAGAGTTCATTCATTCATTTTATAAGCTGCTTAACCCTAATTAGGGTCGTAGGGAGGCTGGTGTCCATCTCAGCCGACTCTGAGCAAGGGCGAGGTACACCCTATACAGCGCGCCAGGCCATCGCAGGGCCAACACTCATACAGCCTTTCACACTCACACTCACACCTACTGGAGGTCTGGAACAGCCAATCATCCAACTGTGCATGTTTTTGGACTGACGGAGGAAACCGGAATACCCGGAGGAACCCATGCAAGCACGGGGAGAACATGCAAACTCCACACAGAAACGCCCAGGCTGGGACTCGAACCCAGAACCTTGCTGTGAGGCGGACTTGCTCACCGCTATACTTTGAGTTAATAAGTTGAAGCCATGATGGCAGCAACGTGCACAGACTCTCACTCTCACTGTTACAATCATTGTTATTGTCTTCACTCTCTGTTTGACATCATTCGACATATTCACATGATTTTTTTTCGCTCCCCAATCACTTGCCCTTTGTTGCGATAATCATGTAAAACAAACATCGTCCAGCCCTGAGGAATGTGTTCGTCTCTCTTGTGCTGCTCTGATGTTTTTGTAGTTTCAGGAAACAGTGTTTTCTGTAGTTTCTGCTTTGGAAAGCTGCTTGTTTTTCTGAGTTTCCGTCCATCAATATCGCTAACCATCACTTCCCTTAATCCACAGGTGTTTCATGTGTTAAGGTGTTAAAGAAAAAAACAAACAAAGGGGGCATATATTTATGTTGCACTTGCACAAGTTACAACATTAATCAGACTTTTTCCAAAAAAATTTTTTCAACTAAACAGTTGTAGTCTGGGAGTGGATTTTCAGTAGATGGTAATTTTCAAAACCGTTTCTCATAACATCAAGTGAGAAAAATAAACAAGTCTTTCTGATGTGGTGATTGCATGTCTATGTCATTGCAAAGAACCCTATATCTGCATGTCAGTTAAAAAAAAAAATCTATTGTAATGTCTTAATCAACAGAGTAATGACGTAATTTAAACTTAAGGGCGGGACTTAAGTAAGATATCCACTATGTTGACTCTTCCCTGCTTCCTCTTTAATATTTTAAGCAGCAGGCGATCTGTGTACCATCTCCGGGATGACTTATCACCACCAGCAAGCCGAAAGCTGCAGATGCTGAAGATGATGCCGTTATGTGATACTCCATAAAAGAAAAAAAAGCCATCTGTTGGTATGAATGATGCTTACGAAGTGCAGTTATGTGGTTATAACATGCTTACTAATTCCAATAAAATTAATTCATTCATGTTCCGAAACCATTTAATCCTAATTAGGGTCACGGGGAAGCTGGGACCCATCTCAGCCGACTCTGGGAGAGGGCAGAATACACCCTGGACAGCGCGCCAGGCCATCGCGGGGCAGAAACACGCTGACAGCTATACAGCCTACTCTTGATGAAAGCCAGCAATGGTTCCTTTACATGCTTCTCATTACCTTTGGTACCCATTTAGCGGCACTGGAGGGACAGCCGTGACAACTTGTTGATAGTCTGGCTTGAACCCGCAACCCTGGGATCAATAATCCAGCACCGTGCCGCTGGGCCGCCAATAAAATTCAACATAATTATTTTTGATACCTTTCCCATTGAGTGGACTGCGTTTCTCCATGGAGCATATTCAGTAACTAGCATTGATTTATGACCTTTGGCCTTTGAGCGTTGCCCAGAAGTGAGTTGCATTATTGCTGGCATTGATTCATAGCGCTGGATCTCCAGACCCACCAAAACCGAGGAGGTATTTCATAAACTGCTATTTTCAATGAAATATAACTCTAAGGAGACTTGAGCTTTGCCAGAAAAATCGATGCATATTTTACAAAAAAGACTACCACACTGTAGATTCTGTGTCTCACTACAGTGATTATGGGAAATAAATAAGCAGCTTGTGACGCCTCACATAAATTACCCATTTGCAGTCTAATAAAGTCTGAAATGCAAGAATCCTGATAAATAACCACGAATTCACATTAATGGAGGTATCATTAGGGTTTCCTTCAATACACCAGGTGCATCAAGTATTTTTTATAATGCTGATTTATTCTGGAAAAAAAAAGAAAAGAAAAGCTCTAAGCAATCATCTAAAGTATTGTGTGCAGGTTGAGCGTCCTGCCCAAGCCCTGATGTTCCTGGTGAGAGTTCTGTTAGTGTGCTGATGAATAGCAGGTATTCATGCGGGTTGAAAAATGGTCAAACTTTGTCAAAATTGTGACACACCAAGTGTTCACTGATGCATGCTGTCAGCTTGCAATTTGTGAAGCAATCCAATCCCAATATGGAGCAGTATGTATAAGCAAGATATGTGTCAATATTGTGCAATTGAATAAAATAAGCTTTGTTTATGCAACCGTAATTTAATTTGCTCTTGTTGTGCTGCACATGCTTTCTGTCACCCAAGGCTCAATTTTTTTGTAACCCCCAGAGTTTTGTGGTGCAGAGGCAAACCAGATGTATTTCAAGGTGGTTATTTGAGAAGCTTGACAACTTGAGTTACTGGGACAAATCGTGGCTCATTATTTAGACCTTAAAAAATAATTGCTGTCATTCTTACATTTATTGTTGAGAATTAATGAGTGTTTAATGTGGGGAGGCAGCTGCGGAAGGAAAAAAAAAAAAAAACAGACATTAAATTTGGTTCCCTTGGCCGCTCTGAAGGATGCAGGTCTGAGGCAGTGACCGCTCGACTCGATGTGAGACAGAAATAGACAGGGAGGGGTATGTGGCATGGCAGTGAGTAATGTAGTTGCAGACAGAACAAAGACACAAATCCATGTCTTGGGTTTCAGCCGAAAGAGCAGAAAAACATTCCTGACATTCTAAATAAAAATGCTGCGAAGCCGAGTTACGTTCTCAGACGAATGTCAGAATTTGATGATGTTTCCTTTTGCTTGGCAGTAAATAAAAAAAACCTCATAATTTCAAGAGTCTCTCATTGACTTTCATCTGTCAAAAAAAAAACATAGTTGGAATTTATTTTTCTTTCAGTAAACGACAAACTGAACCAACATTTCTGCCTCAGGCGGAGGAGTTTGTTTCATTATTGATGCCGGAGTACTGTCTGACCTTTTACATGCCTATAGACACCATCCACCGAGCTTTAATTATTCATTTCAACCCAAATGTAGTCTGTACTGTGTGGAATTGTGAAAGGTTCTGCATTTGTATTGGTTATACTAATAAATGAAAAAAAAAAAGTCTCATACACACAAAAACAAAATGCCATTTGACTTTCGCAGTCAGGGATGTCCCAGGTACATGTTTCCTGTTGTACAATCCCAAATACGACAACGTTTGACCAATATGTAAAATAAATAAAAAGAAAGAAAGCAGTAAATTGTAACTTCACTCTGACTCAATGATTTCAGTACAGACAGTACAAAAAAAACAATATTTTTTTTCTGCACAGCTTCATTTCATATGTTAATAAGCAGCAATTCCAAAACCACATTCCAAAAAAGGGGAAATGGCAATTAAGCGCTGCTAATAAACTAAAACAACCAGATAATTATATGTTAAAGCAGGAGGGTGGAACGGTTGCTGGTGGTATGTCCACTTCATAGCAAGAAAGCCTGGGTTCGATTCACTGGCACAGGCATTGTATGGAGCTGTGTGGGTTTCCTCTGGGTACTCTGGTTTCCTCACACAGTCCAAAAATCAATTGGCTGCTTCAAACTGCCCTTAGGTGTCAGACTGTTTCAGACAGACTCGATAAGACCTAAATGCAGGACCACAGGAGGCAGAGTGGACTGGAGAAAAATGAGAGTTTATTTGTGAGTCTCAGGCAGCAGAGAATTAGTCACAAGGTCTAAACACTGGCAGCAGGCAGCCCTAACTAGGCAGAGGGACGAGCAGAGTGATGGAGGAGCTGGTTCAGGCAGAGACACAGGGAAGCTTGGAGATGGTACAGGCAGGATCACAGGTAATTGGCAATTCAGTGGTCTGGCAAGCTGTTCACAGAGCATCCTGCCTTCACCCGGAGTCAGCAGAGATCGATTCGAGCGTCCTTGTGACCTTAATTAGGATAAAAGCCTGTTGGGCTTTTACACCCGAACTCAGTGGCTCATCCGTGCCGGTGCTCAGATAGTCCTTATCCCTGATTTCTGTAACGTGAAGCGACTCGGAGCTCAACTCCTCCTGGATGGGACGCTGGTCCATCGCAGGTATTTTTACTGGAACCCATTTATACTGCTGGGGGAACAGAGGCACACTTGCAGTTCAGACCTTGGCCAGGGGTCCTAGCACAGTGGGCGTCTCACAGAGATTCGAACCCACAACCTCCTGTTCATGAGCCCAGCACTTTAACCGCTACACCACCAGAGCCCCTTAATTAGGATAAAGCAGCTTAGAAAGTGAATGAATGTTAAAGACTGGAGCTCAATTATCAACCTGTTGAGTCCATGTTCGAATCCCGTTTGTTGCCTGCAGCCAGGAGTTCATTGGAAAAAATTTGGTAAAACTCTCATGGGAGGAAGGAATGACATCCACTCCCATTCCTGTCCTTCATACAATCACCAGCATGGGTGTCTGTGAACCCATGCTTACCCACATGAGCAGTCCAAAAGGTCTGGAGGATTGGTTTATAAAGGGCAAGGGCACAAACCTAAGCCGAACATTCCCGATATCTAAGCATCAAAAGCTGTATTTAATGTGTAGCTGATGGAACAATGTAGACCCTGGATTATTTTTGCAACTTTTCTTAAGAACCAAATATGAAATACAAAATTTGTTGCTGTTCTGAATCTTTGCTCTTCTGTTCTGAAAAATGTAAAATGTCAATTAATAATTAAAATCATAGATAATCATCCTAGAAATATGACACATCATTACAACATAAAACCAAACTCATAAAAGATTATTTGATAGCTACTCGGAGCACCCTAGTTGAATCAAATATATTATAAAAGTATAGTGGATGCCTCGTAATATCAACCATGTTATCATATTTTACCAAACACGTACCTGAACATGTCATCACGGCTAACTTTGTAAATATACATATATAAAAAAAGGGATTTATTTATATGAACAGCCAACTTAGCTGTTTTTGTGGCTCCTAAGCCTAGCTAGCTTGCTGTTTATCTCTGATACTCTCTGACATTGCTACAAGGATCTCAACCAACTCTGAATGAAGCTGTGGTACAGCCTATACAGATCTCCAATCCATTGCAGGGCTACAAAATACACAACCATTCACAGTTACACCTCGGAAGAATGTGGAACAGGCAAATTAATGTGAAACCACCTAATGTGCATGTCTTTTGAACTGTGGGAGGAAGCCAGAATACATTGAGGAAACCTATGCAAGCATGGGGAGTGCATACAAAGCCCACGCAGAAATGCCCTCTCAGAGACCGTCTTGTTGTGAGGTGGATGTGCTAAGAACAATGCCACAATGCTAAGATGTTCACTCCAACCCTAATTATCCCCATTTGACAATCTAATCATCTAAACAAGAGTTAAGATTAGTCTAATCAAGACTAAACCATTTCACGTATTGGTGAGTAATTCGATTAGCCATATTCTATCTTCCATTGTTAGTCAACCTTACTGCAGCATTTGACACTATTGATCATACAATTCTCCGACAAATTAGGAAATGTTGTTGGAGTTAAGGGAACGGCCCTCTCCTGGATTAAATTTTACTTAACTGACCGTTATCAGTTTGTAGATGTAAATAATGATTTCTCTGTGTGTTCTAATGTTAAGTTTGGTGTTCCACAAGGGTCTATCCTAGGCCACTTGCTTTCTTCTCTATACCTGTTCCTTTGGGTAATATTATTCATGATACCGAAAACATTTGTAATTACAACAATTTCCGGGCGAAATGGTGTATTTTCTGGAAAAATCCCAGGGGTGCCAATAATTTCATCCATGACTGTAGATACTGGTAATACTGATCCTGTTGCTGTCCGAGTTCTGTGGTCTGTCCTGGTGTGCTGATGCTGGCTGAAGTTCTCATCTTGGAAGCCCCTCACTCCTGCTGATGGAGATCCAATTGGACTTGAATGTGCACTCACAGAGTGTGAAGATGACTTTTCACCACCACTGGTGATGTAAACGTTTTCCCCACAATTATTTACGACTTACAGTTGTGTACCAACCGGACTACATTTTGGACTGTAATGAAGTATCTTTGATATGGTCTGTATCATTATGGTTTCACCCAAATGAGGATGGGTTTTCCTTATAGGCCCGGTTCCTCTCAAGGTTTCGTCCTCGCGTCAACTGAGGGAGCTTTTCCTTCCCACCTTCACCACATTCTTGCTCATTATGGATGTGTAGGGGTTTTAGAAAATGTTTAAACTCTTTTGTGCTTTGTAAACTCCTTCTTTTACTGTGTTAAGCTACTTTGCGACAATGTCAATCGTAAAAGACAATATACGTATAAAACTGAATCGAATTGAATCGAATTATGGTAGCCATATTATTACAGTGAAGATTAGATTCTCAGAAAACTTGCCTGAACAGTGGAAAGTACACCATAAGAACACTAATTCTTGAACACTTTTATAATCCTTGTGTACGGTTTTCATAGCAGAGCTGATGATACTGAACCCTCAACAGTTTTACAATTTCAAAGTTCAGATATTTCAGTTTATTAGCTTGGAAAAACAGAATCAGGTCACAGAGGATGACTAAAGTAATAAAACAAGATATGTAGGTGAAAATAATAAAAGAAAAACTAATAGTAATAAAATAAGATACACAGGGAGATTCAATTGGAATCCCTGTGATTACTGCCTCGTGTTTCGGCACCACTGGGGAATCAGCAGAAATTTTTCACATTCCCTTTTCTAAACTGGTATCAGAACATTGCAGGCTGGATCGCCTGTATGCTTGCTGTCACTGTGACCTTCAGAAGGAAAGATTTGGGCTGTGGTGCTTAAGTTTAAAACAGAGTAAGCAAAGTTCATTAATTTTGATTTTACATCATGCTGTGATTTGCTGGAAAGAAAAAAGTCACTGGAAGAGAAAAGTCTGTGCACCTTTTCAGACAAAGGTTTACACCTAAAGTTCTTTGGTGTGGTATGGTACAGATGATACGAGTTTGTAAACCTATAGTGTTTCCTCATTGGTTCAGTTTCTTTTCCCCCCAGATAAAAATCCAACCACCATTCATGTACTACAAATGACTACAAACTACATTCTCTCAGGGTTTATTGACCAGAGGTGTCTGGGGTGGGAATGAGTAAACACAGTCCTGCGTTGTGACTAATGCATATTTCTGTGCAATTTAACATCTTGGCATTTGCTCATAACTGTGTGTTGGAAATATAACATGTAAAACTAGAAAAGCACTCGGAGAGCGCAGACCTCCGCCAGGCCATAGGGTCACTAAACTCTTTTCTTTATTT
>JAQNCB010000003.1:10365828-10375841 GCA_030068295.1 Euristhmus nudiceps
TTTTTTCACGAAACTGTTGAAAAACTCCCAAAAAGCAACCAGTTGCCATGAACACCAGCTAGTGCTAATATAATCTGAAACATATTTTTTAAAGGTGTTTTTAATATTGTCATTTTTAATTGCACACCAAATGCAAGTGTGATTTAAAAAAAAGAATAGCAAAAAAATTTGCTTACTTACGGGCTACCTGGTACCACGTTGGTGACCCCTGCTTTAGACCTTGTAAAAGAAAGTGGTGATACTTCTAAAGCTTTTAGTAAATAAGTAATATATGGCTTATTGTGTTTTTTTATTTTTTTATTTATTTTTTTTTATTTATTTATTTTTTTTTTCTTTTAAACCTTAATATATTTAATTTATTTGGATTTTAGAGCCAATATGGCTATGAATCATCACACCATAGACACAAATGCATCACTGTATAAATTTCCCCCACCTCCAATTTTCATTGTGTTTGCTTATAGTGGATCTCCTGAGCAGACCCCATAGGCATGGAACCCATGAGTTGGATGATTATCCCATGTTCGTGCCTGAGTTGATGCTGATCGGTTTTCTATTGCTGATTTACACTACGAAGGGCAGCTATAAAAAAAAAAAAAAACAGATTTTTTTTTCATAAAGACACTGAAACCCAGAAGTAGAGGCTCATACACCATCTCTCAGACTCGCACATCAAACTCAGGTAGGCAGACATGGTTTTGCTGAGCAGAACGGTAACGAGTACACAAACACAAGCTAAACGGACAATTAACGAATGCAGAAATCAGCTATGGGAAGGTGGTGAAAAGAAAACTCGGCGTTAGCCTTTTACCTACTTTGATTCCAGACCGTTGTTGAGAAATGCGGGGGCATTTATTTATTTCCTCTGAGGCTAAAGTTGATTCAGCCCTATAAGCAGCCGTGTTACTCTTATAACACCAGCTTCAGACACCAATCAATAAAGGTATCTATCAGGGGCAGTTCCTAAATCTGTTCATTTATAAGGTACAGAAAGCTACACAAATGTTTTGCTGTATATTAATATAAATTCTAATCAGTATTGTGTAATAAATATTTCATAGACAACTCAAATGCTTGAGATCTACTGTCAAGTTTCAAGCATATCTGGTTTCCTGGATGCTTTGCCAACTGGTCAGTGCGTAACATCAGCCCAGATATAACTGAACAATTTGTGATTAGCATATACTGTGAGACATTGAACTTTGTGTATTGGAAATATTTTTCTTAAATTTAAAGGAAATTCACAGTTAACGATAAAATGTCTTTCTGTGTAATTTGTACCATGCGACATTTATTTGTATCATATTTGACGCTGTCACTGCTTAATATAAGCTGCAACGCTGATCAGTACTTGATGTAAATTGCAGTCATGTCACAGCTGCTTCGTGAAGCAGACACTTGCCCTTAATAAAGTCCCATTAGAAACTGATTTTGGATAATTAAGTCCTTAAAAAGTAGGAGGGGAAAATGTCTAATTAGAAAAGATGAGAATTATTTAAGATGTGAAAGTGAGACTGTGTTCCTATAGCATGACCCCCCCCCAATATTTTGTCCAAAACATATCTGACTTTAATAAGCAACATATTTTTTTTAAAATCAGTGTCTCAGCGGGTTATCACTTTTTTCATACTTTATATATACATTTTCATACTTTATTATACATGTGTGTATTTTTTTAATAAACACATGAACTTGATTTACAAGCCCAACCCAGATGGCATAAACCAGATGCTACTGATTACATCAGGCTTAGACTTCACACATTCATTACTGCCAAGTGTTTACTTGCCATGCTCTCTCTAGAATGTAATGGAACAGTTTAACCCGGGGCTGAAGAACCTCATCAACCTTGGAAAGAGCTACGAGAAAGCTGTCATGGGTAAGCATGTCTCAGCTAATATTTACCATATTTAATACTTTTAATGTTTTAATATTTATACCTGCTAATTTTTAATTCAAGCTTATTACCTCCACCAGGAGGTTATGTAATATATCGGAGTTTGTATGTCTGTTTGTCTGTTAACAGCATATCTCAAATAGTTATGGACGGATTTTCACCAATTTTTACCGAATGTCCGGAAGAGCAAACGTAACAATCGATTAAATTTTGGAGGTGATCCGGATCACCGTCTGGATCCAGGATTTTTTTGAAGGATTCATAACTATTGAGAGATAGTGCTTTTTTTTTGACAAAAATGCTTCCAAGTCATCAAATATTACTTGGAATCATTCACAAAAAGTTTAGTGACTCTATGGCCTGGCCATACTTTACATGAAAGTTAAATACAGAAGTGTATACAACTTGCATGTGTTTTTTTTGTAATTTATTTACATACTATTTTAGTAGATGGCAACCGAATTGTTTAGTACCTAAATGCATGTTTAATGTTTGTATATTTTCTGTCTCACAGGCATGACCCTGGCTGGAAAGATGTACTTTGAAGCTGTGGGTAAGATCGGAGAGAATGCTGCTGTATCTCCAGTGTCAAGAGAATTAGGTGAGTGTCAGACAAGCCCCTTCTAAAATGACTTGTGGATATGTCCCAGTTCTTAACCACAGCATAATACTGTTTTAGTCTCATTTGTAAAAATATTTAATGTACCGGTTTAAATATCATGTCAAGTAAAAACAATTTCAAGTTATTAATGTGGGGCCCTGTAATATCCAATGCAGTGAGTTGGTTGGAGTTGTCATCAATAAATCATTTGCGTACACTACATCCCTTCATACTATAAGTAATGAAAACATTTAAATCTCTCAAATAATGAATGACCTAATTGTCAAATGCAAAATGGTACCATTGAGTCAAAATTAATAATTTCCAACTTTTTACCCACTTTGTTGTGAGTCACTTTTGAGTTGGGCGAGTCACAAGCCTTGCCTAGAAAATTGTATGTGTGTTTTCTTGGTATTGTAGTCATAGTTGACCATCAAACAAGCATGCTACACAGTAGAGATGGGTATGTTTAAGGATTTTCCCCGCGATAAAGGTGACATAAAATGGTGCTGGTGCCTGAACCAATACTTTTTCAAAATCAAATTTGGCTTGTTCTGCCCTTTTTTTTTTTTTTTTTTTTTTTAATTTGTTGCACATCTCAGTGTCAGAATTGCTTTGAGTGAGGTATACCGACACTTCAGTTTAACCTCGTTTGAGGTGGCTACTAGTGAACAGTAGGTGGCTGCTAACGTCAGATCAAGTGAAGTGTTAACTAGTGATGGCAATTACTTGCTCCATGAAACCTTACGTGAACTATACTCCATAACAGTGTGAGCATGACAAACTTTGTGAGTCTGTCATTTTGGGCCAGGTACAGCGGAACCTCGAGATACAAAATGAATTAATTACGCAGTGGCTTTCGTATCATGATTTTTTCATATAATGAATCGTGTTTTACACGTAAATCACCTAATTCGTTTCAAGCTCTACGAAAACACCGCATTAAATTTTATAATAAGGGTATAACCAGAATTAAATAAGAGCCAAACACATTTGAATCATTCCATATACATAACCCAACCGTTAACACCTGTAAATGAAGTAGATAATGGAACATAATGCAAAAAAAAAGAAATAGGAAAATGTATAACCTTACCTTTCGAGTGAGGCGATGTCCGAAAGCCAAAGTGGCGAGGAGGAGGACAAATGGCAGAAAAACGACAGCAAATAAATGGCAGGAAACATTAACACTTAAACTTATTTACTCTTAAAATTAATTTTTCTTTTTTCGGTTTCTAATTTTCATCAGATTCTTCTTCCATTCTCTGTTTTTTTGGGATTGGACTGAACAATAGCGAATGCCGAAACAAAATGCCTGTACTGTACTGGTGGAATACCAACAAACACGCGACTGATGCTTGATGAGAGATTCGGCCAATAGGAGAGCAGGATCATGGTACTGAGCATGATGGGCAAAGGGTCTGACCAATAGGAGAGCAGGATCATGGTACTGAGCATGATGGGCAAAGGGTCTGGCCAATAGAAGAGCAGGATGATAGTACTGTGGATGAAGGTGAAAGATTCTGACCAATAGGGCACCGATTTTAAATTTTTCTGCAAGCGGTTTTTTCTTTTGTATGCTAAATAATGTTTCGTAATATGAAGAGAAAAAATCTTTGCATATCGTTTCGTAAAATTAAATTTCCGTGTGCTGAAGCTTTCGTATCTCGAGGTTCCACTGTATTTGATTATATCCATTAAAAAAAAAATCTTATTCCTGTGATGGCAGGCAAATCAGATTGTGGTGTTTCTGTGTAATATATACTTATCAGTATTATTCACTTTATCTGTTAGTGGCCATAATGTTATAGCTGATGTGTATATACTACATATATACATGTGTGTTGTCCATTATGGATTTTGTGTTGCTCCATGTCAGTTGGCTTATGTAGAACTATTCGATCTTGGCAAAGTGTGCTTAGAACCTACATATTAACACTTTAACTAAATTGATTTAGAACTACAGTTACAATTTCAGCCATAAGATAACCAGCTAGACTTTAAGCTATAGTGAAGTTTCTGCTACATGGTTTGTATTTTTACCTGGTTTCACCCAAATGAGGATGGGTTTCCTTTTTGAGTCTGGCTCCTCTCAAGGTTTCTTCCTTAAGTCTACTTGCAAGATCTTCTTCTTGCCAACATCACCACAGACTTTCCCATTAGGAATGCTTGTGTAGAAATGTTTATCATAAGTTTAAATTCTTTACCAAATTTGTTTTACTATGTAAAGAGGCTTTTGCAACCATTTTGGTTGTAAAAAAAAAAAAACTATACAAATAACACTGAATTGTACATATCTGGCATAACTGAGTGCACTTATCAGCTATATTGAATGTAATTCTTCGCTGCTACTTTTTCTGTGTGAAAGTAAGCCTGGAAACAAAAATGTAAACAGGATGTACATATTAATAATCTTAGTAAATGTATTTATTCAGTGTTAGTTTAAGTGTAAAGGAATTTCTAAAAGTAATTTGATATCTCTAGTTTCATGCTTACCACCACCATAGCAACATGTCTCCTTGTTCATGTGAATAGTGACATATAAGCCGTATTGCTGTTTGTAAGGCAGAAAAGAGCTATCATATTCGTTTCCAAAAGATTGCACTTGAAGATTAGTTTTTATACAGACAGCGTGCTGGAGCATGTAAATCAAAAGGGAAAAAGTGTGGGCTGGAGGTGCATTGGTGTGCATGTTTAAGTATTTTTTTTTTTTTTTTTTTTTTTTTTACTTGAAATGTGGAATAGGAGTATAGTTTACAAAACAGGTGTAGGCTTGATACCAGGAGTCGTGTGCAGTGTACTGTGGGTCAAATGTGATTTTTGGAAAATTCACCTTATGTGACCTTTGTGAAACAGTGCATTTGTGTACTGTGAAGGAGTTGCTGTTTGCATACCCAGACTGTTGTGTTGTGAGATTTACCAGAAGCAAGTGTACAACTGAGCATTGAGTCTGTGCTATTGGAATACCACAGTTCATCAAGTTTTATACAAGTTCAGCAAGTTACTGTCATTAAGTACTTTATTTATTCATTTACTTTGCTGCCTCGAAAGCATAATTTTAAACTTTAATCACAGAACCATTTCAACCAGACTCTTGTACCAGGCTATATGAAAGAACAGTTCTGTTAGGTATTATAATTAGTAAATATCATGATGCATTTGCGTTCAACTCTTTGTGGAAATTATTCTTGAGTGATGCTATTTGTTTATTCAGCTTGAGTGCTGAGTTTGCTGTAATCATTGTGGCCTTGCTTTTCTATCTGTTCAGCTCACATCTGACAGTCTTAACTTGGCTGAATAAAACAGAGTCTGTGCCAGTACTGACATAATGGCAGATGGCACATAATACAATTATTTTATGCCATCAAAATAAATGCCTCTGATCTAATTATTTTAATTAGAACTATTTCCTGTAATTTCTAGTTATCAATTTTCTGCTAAGCCTTAATCCCAATCGTGACAAAAAAAAACAGGTCCATGACAGAATAAGTTCCAAGTACAGTTCAAATGTGTCATGCGAAACTCACCTGTTGTGTGATGGAGAATGCTGTCGACCCTTATTGGAGTTTTATTCAAAATATTTTCTGCCTTGTAGGTTTTTACATCAGGTCCTGGTCAGGTATTAAAGTCAGGTCATGTACTAGCTCTGGTGCACAATGTCCTGTAACACCCTGCAATAGGTATATGAAGTTCACATGTCTTCTGTGTCATCTGATGCACTTAGAATAAAAGTTTTCCTACATACAGTATTACATTTCCTGTATGTTAAACTCACAGAACTTCCCTACATGTATTATACAGCAATTTTTTGATCGTATTTAGTTTAAGTGTATGTAAGTAATTTCATATATGTAAGGCAGTTGTACGACATTTACAGAGAAACACAGGAATATTATACAATGTCTGGATTTCAATCATATCACTTTCGTGTAAAAACCATCATATGGTTTGACTTACAGACGCAACCTTTTTTTTTTTTTTTTTTTTTTTTTTTTTTTTGGTTTTTGTTTTTTTTTTCCCCCCTCATGACAGACATACAACTAAAATTATATATGCACACAACTATGCAGCTTTCAGATCCACCTCACCTACATCTACGTCAGTCCCTTCTCTCATGGCTCTGCTAAATTTGTGTGGTTAAAAAAAAAAATCACAGGTTGTTTGTGAAAGGGTTTTTACATGTCCCCGACCATTCTTGGAGGTACAGAAGGTAATTTTATTTATTTACCTATTGCCAAAATTAAAGGTCAAGCAATATCATAAAGCACACTTTGAGGACATGTTAGCTATCATCTTTTACATACATGCTGATGCTTTTGATTGGCTGGAGGCATTCAGTTCTGTTCTTTTGCTAGTCTAACCATAGAAATTGTATAGATTCAAAAATGTCATCTGCCAGCAATCTCCTCCTGTATATTGTGTTGGAGTTTTGAAAATTATGTAGTCTTCGAGGATAGTATTATAAATTTGGATACACTCCGGTATGTTCTAAAACTCACATTTGTTCCTGACTTGGACATTTTCTACTGCAAATGTCTGTAATAGACATTTACAGCATTTAGCAGATGCACCCATCCACAGCAACTTGCACAGTGCTTTAAAGTCGCTATCGGTAAATATATTCTTATACTGGTTTGGTCAAACACAGATTAAGTATACCCGTCAGTCAAACTCAGTCGGTAGGTGTTGTGTGTGGTTGGTTGTGTTTTTGTTTTTTTGTGCATGTATAAAAAGCCGCGTGATAGTCTAAGTACTGTTGAAAAAGGTAAGCTTTCAGTCGTCATTTGAAGATACCAAGTGACTCGGCCATCCAGAGGAAGTTCCATCCACCACCTTGGAGCCAGAACTAAGAAGAGTTTAGATGCATTTTTTGAGGATCAATCTAGCAGTACTAGAGGATCTCAGAAAACATGGTGCATTGTGGGGTGTGATGAGTGTTTTGAGGTAAGAAGGTACAGGTCCATTTTTGGCTATGTAGGCAAGTATTAGTGTTTTAAATCTAACACTAGCAGCTACAGGAAGCCAGTGGAGAGATCGTAGCAGTGGAGTGGTGTGGGATAATTTGGGAAGGTTGAAAACAAACCATGCAGCTGCATTCTGGACCAGTTGCAGAGGTCGAATAGAATTCAAAAGTAGACCTGCCAGGAGTGAGTTGGAGCTGTCTAGCATTGAGATGACAAGGGATCGAACAAGTATCTGACTGGCTGCTGTGGAAAGAAATGGACGAATCCTTCGGATGCTAAAGAGGAGAAAGCGACATGATGGAGAAAAATTAGTGATATAAGAGGGGAAGGACAGGCAAATGTCCATGGTTGCTCCAAGGCTTCGTGCATTGCCTGAAGGAGAGATCACTGTGTTGTCCAAGGAGATTGAAAGATCTTAATGTGGGGATGAGTCAGCAGGGATGAACAGTAATTCAGTCTTGCTGGGATTAAGCTTCATCTGGTGCGCTGCCATCCCTGAGGAGATACTCACCAGACATGCAGAGGTCTGGGCAGTCTGAGGGAGAAAAAGAGAACAAGCTGAGTGTTATCTGCATAGCAGTGGTATGAGAACCCGTGTGAGGATATGACCTCACCGAGTGACCTAGTATAAAGAGAGAACAGAGGTGGGCCAATAACTGAGCCCTGGGGAATGCCAGTGGAAAGTTGGCGTGGGGAAGATGATGTGGATCCCCTCAATGTAACCTTATATGAGCGATCTTCCAGGTAGGAAGCAAGCCATTGCTATGCTGCACTGCAAATTCCTAGACTCATGAGTATGGACAAGAGTCTTGTGGTTGTCCGTGTCAAATGTTGCTGAAAGGTCAAGGAGGGTGAGGACGAATGACATCTTGGCTGATTTTGCAGCATGTAGCTTCTCTATCACAGCCAAGAGTGCAGTCTCTGTGGAATGTGCTGCTTTGAAGCCAGATTGAGTCAAGGAGGTTGTTCTACAAAAGATAGTGTGTTCAATAATTTTAAAAAGGAAAGGAAAGTGGTACCAGCCTGTAGTTGCTGATGTCTGAGTAATCCAGAGGGTTT
This sequence comes from Euristhmus nudiceps, assembly GCA_030068295.1. Lineage (NCBI taxonomy): Eukaryota > Metazoa > Chordata > Actinopteri > Siluriformes > Plotosidae > Euristhmus > Euristhmus nudiceps. The sequence goes on from JAQNCB010000003.1 coordinate 10,374,350, forward strand.
CTTTAAGATGGGTAGAACCCCTGCTCTTTTGAGTGCTGTTGGGACATGACCAAATGATATGGAGTGATTGATGATAGTGGATGTAAAGGGAGGAAGACCTTTGGGGGTAGTCTGGCAAAGTCATTAGCGGTCAGTGAGGATGGGGCACGTGAAGCAAGTGGATTGTGTCAGGATGAAAAGATGATGTGGAGTTTTGCATTGGTCTTGTGTGGTAGTGTCCAACTTTTTCATGAAGAAAGTTGTCTTAACAGAAGTCAAACCGGAATCAGTAGTGATCTTGTGGCCTTTCCCTTAACTTTTTACCCTATTTAGTCATGAAAAAAGTTGAGGGAAAGGCTGCAAGGTCACTACTGACTCCGGTTTGGGACTCGGCTCTGAAATCTTGCAAGCTGATTGGTTGAGACGAATTTTCCGGCATTCATTTCAGAAGAGGAAGCGGAAGTCAAGCAGCAAAGTGAGTAGAGCCTAAGTGAAATTATGTTGTTAACAGTTCTAAAAACACATTTCTTGCACTTTATTTATTGCTTATCCATCAATTCAAAAATATTCTTCGAAAATTTTAAAAAATAAGGAAATTAAATAATTTTTTCCCTTATTTTTTTATTTTCAAAGATGCATATCTTTGAAAAATCCGCGATGCACTGAAGCCACGGAAACTGAAGTGCGAAGTAGCGAGGGATGACTATATTTTATACTCTATTTGAAATTTCATTGGCTAGCCATTGCAGTGCAGATGAGATGGGTGGATGTGCTCATATCTTCTAGTAATGATGGCTTCTGTACCAAGGGGATCCATGTACTGCAACAATGAGTGTGAATGCTTGTTTGCCTCTGTCTTAGATAAGCAATAGATTGCTGTTATAGATGGGCAAACTCTTCAGGGGGTACCCCACCTTTCACCACAAGTCAGATAAGATTGGCTCCAGCTTCCATGACCCTGATGGATAAGCAATATAGATGGATGTAAGAGAAGGGAGTGTTTGTTCGTGTGGTGAGTGATGAACAGGCTTTAATCCATACAGAGGTAGATGCTGTTAATGCATTTTTATTTTTGATAGTGGTTTAATCTGTAAGGGGGTAATCGCACTAGAGGTGCAATAGAAAAGCAGCTGATGCAAATGTATAATCTTTTTTGTGATTTTGTTGTGAATTTTGAAATTTTTGTCAACATGTTTTTCAACTCCACATGCAAGCGAATATTGCACTGTCCGTGTCTCAAATGAAAATGATTCCTGTACAGGTTGATGTCAGTTTATATTGTGGATGCATAAAGGCCTCGGAAATATCAGTGATGAAATATAATGTTTGTTAGACACCACCTGTATAAAACATGGCTGAAATTAGTTTTAGATATTTTTTTACTCAGTATTTTTTTTAATACAATAAGAACATGGCGTCATCATACTACCATTTTTTTCTCTTTCATAGTATGAGGGGTAGTCAAAAAGTTCTCAGACAAATGCCATAATTTCTTTATGGCATTTGTCTGATA
>JAQNCB010000003.1:10450041-10466415 GCA_030068295.1 Euristhmus nudiceps
TAAAGTCTACCCCAGGGGTGCTCAATCCTGCTCCTGGTGAGCTACCTTCCTGAATATCTTCTCTCTAACCCTGATCAGGCCCACCTGACCATCCAGTCATCTAATCAAGGCTTCAGACTTTGAGATGAAGACTTGGTTTCAAAGTCTGAAGCCTTGATTAGATGACTGGATGGTCAGGTGGGCATGATCAGGGTTAGAGAGAAGATATTCAGGAAGGTAGCTCACCAGGAGCAGGATTGAGCACCCCTGGGGTAGACTTTACTCACAAACAGAAAATGATGGTTGGTTTTGATGTTTTTGATGATGTTTATCCGTCTATAACACAGGTAATCTGTGGTACAGGCAGGGTCTGACCCCTAGTTATCCTCAAGGTTCTGTATGGGAGCGCATCTGTGGTAACGTCTGCAAAGTCTCAATTGGACCCTTGGACCAGGTATAAAACCTCTCATCGTTCTGAAAAACTGTTAGTGTGTGATGCTCTGTAAATTCAAATATGTTTTAATGGCGACCTTGCCTGCTGTTTCTCGCTACTGGAATTACTACGATGATTTTTCTCAAGGTTTGGATAATTGCCGATAAGGTTCCAGGCCATCCAGCAGAAGCTTCTGGCACGGTGTGCCACAGACTGGGAGTCCGGCCCATGCATTCGAAAGGCTTATCTTGGGACTTTGGAATTGGTGTAAGTTTTTTTTTTTTTTTTTTTTTTTTTTTTTTTTTTTTTTTCCCTTTACTTCCCATGGTGCCAAACCTACAGTAGATTTGGATCCCATTGGCAAGATTAAACCGCCTCTGTTCAGCCACTGGTCCAATAACAATGGAGAAGTGGAGCTTCAGTGCACTGATTGATACACTGCCTGGCTCAACTCAATCCAGCATTTTTTAATCAGCATATTTTGTCGGTTCAAAGGTTCCTGCTGGGTTAACGTCGCCATTCAGTGCATTCAACTACTCAGCCGATTTCGTTTTATTGCTACACAGTGATGCCAAGCCTTAACAGGTGGACCACTAAGGCAACAATGCCCTGATGATTGGGGTAAAATCATAGCTAAGGTCGACTGTGCTGTGATCTACAACAATCACCAGGTCATTGTTGATTCATACAGTGGGATCAGTTGAATGTACTGAATGACCAGGTCATCCCATCAAGAGTAAGAGTCGTTTTCTTTCCTGACGAAATTGTGGTAAAATTGTGGCTGAGATCGTGAAAGGGGTTCGGAGAGCATGTGGAATCATTTTCATTCCTGAACTGGCGCCTCAGAGTCCTGATCTTAACCCTGTTGAAAGTCTTTGGGCCGTCGCCAGAGAAGACTTTATGGAGTGGTTAAATTTTCGTGTCATCAATTCATGATTGCGATTGTAAAACGAACACGTCTCTGATTGGAAATAAATAAGATTTTGCTCAAGTTTGTCAAAACAATACCATGGTGATTACACGCTCGAATCAAAGTTAATGATGGTCAGGCAAACGTAAGAGTTTGCTTTTCGGATGCATGTCAATTTTTTCAGTAACTTGGTCTTCAATTCCCATGCATCATCCAGCTCTCCGAAGCCATAAGACAAACTCCCAGCCGGGGATGGTGAGGGCTAAAATGTACTTTCTCCAAAACGTAAAGCCCAGCTTATGCTGTGGCATGTCATATTCAGAGGAATGCTATCTGCCTCCTTCTGCATACATGAGTTCACGGACGCTGCTGATTGAATAATATTGCTGTAAATGGGAGGACAGTCAGCATGGATTGCTGGCTCGGCATTACTGTGTCAAAAAATCATGATCTCAGGCCGAAAGCAAACACTCCTGTAGTGCCGCTTAATGTTTTTGATTTAGGTCAAGGTGTCCGAGTAAGTGTAGCAACAGTACATTCAGCTTTGTTTCCACTTTGATTACCGTATCTGGCAATCCTTCATCACACAGTAGTCAGCTTTCTCCCCATTTTTTCAGAAAACCTGCCAGTGATTAGAGAGCACTTCAACTGGAGACTTCTTCTATTTAACCCTTTCACTCTCGTTGGGATAATGCGTCCCACAGATTTTCAAAAAATTCTGGTGGTAATACTGATCGTTGTAATAGCATCCCAGCGGTGTATTATACACCTGTCTACAGATTCTAGTGGAATTTGGCCTATTGGTGTGGGAATTTAACTATTTTTTTTTCAGGTATGCTAGACATATAAACAAGCAATAAATGACATCAGATTAAATTTTTTTTCAAAAAAAAAAAAATAATAATAATCGGGAGTGAAAGGGTTAAAAGCTAAATAAATTTCTCTGTTATGCACGACTCAAATATATCTTCTATTATTAAAGCACATTTTAGTCTGCTTATTATTAACACTTGGCTTATATAGTACCGGTACCTTACCATTACCATGTCGCACTGTATGGATACTGAGGTTGGGAACATGGTCAGCTGTGGCAGGGTTGCCACCATATAACTGAAATATTGCTGGGTGCAGCGTTTAAACTCGTACCAACCCATCACTTATCGCAGCAGTAATGTGTTTGAACCAGTGCATTAATAGAAGCTGAAATTACTGGCAGAGGTGCTGTGTTTGAAAATTAATCAACACCTTCTGCCCAATATTCAGCAGCAGTGATAAAGGTACATTTTATTTTTTTTTATTGGAGCAATTACAGCTTTATTATTGACACTTTCCCTGATTTATTACAACGAGCAGATTGGATCGGATATTATAGATGCCTAGGTGTTCCAGAATAACAGTGGAGGTGTGCTTTTGTGCTGATCCAGGGTGGATGGGGACATCTATCAGTGAGAGGAAACTCCACCGAGGCCCAGCGCGCCGTCCCCCCCAGTCCCCCGACCAGCAGGAGCCAGGAGCAGGTGAATGGCAAAGCTATGCAGTGTTCGATTCCTCGCTAGTCTGCACCATCTCCACAGCACTCATTCATTCTGGGGCTTGTTCTGTTTCCAGACTTGGGTGTCTATATTTCAAGTTAAACAAGTGTCCTTTTTTTTGTTTTTTTTATTAACATATTTATTTTCTCATCCGTTTTCAGTAACCGTTTTATCCTGGACAGGGTTGCAAGTGTACCTTGGGAATACTGGGCAAGTGGCAGGAACACTCTGGTCCATTACAGGGACTCATGCACGTACATTACTCACAACTAGGGGAAATTAGTCCTACAGGCACATTTTGAGAGAGCAGAGGACTAAAGGACCAAGAGGAGCATGCAGAGTGACCATGTTCTTACATCAAGATTGATCGAGTGACCCAAACTTGGGGTCAAACTGGGGACTCTGGAGCAGTGACTGTGGGCCTCTGCTGCTACTTTTAATCCTGTAATCCACCTTTATCTTACTGCGGGGTGATCACACTAGAGGTGCGATAGAAAAGCAACCAACATGACTGGCAATTCACACAGCTGTTGCTTTTCATTTTAAACATTTTAGCATTTCCATAGTCTCATTCTTCTCAAACAGTCTGCAAAGTTGTCAGTTTACTTGCAAATGATTTGGTTTTTGCAATTGCAAGGAAAACTGTAAAGTTGGAGATGTCCACCGGCATCCACAATATTCTGTATATTTTGTCATCATTCGTATCTTATTCAAAGTACTGTATTTTCCGCACTATAAGGTGCACCTAAAAACCTTCAATTTTCTCAAAAGCCGACGGTGTGCCTTATCAGGTGCACTTTATATATGGATCAATATTGATTAATCATGGCTACCGTCGTCAGGGTGTTAAGGTGGATTCTAAATTCCACCAGGCTGGGCTGGTTAGGATCCATTCGCGAGACCAAGCAGACAGTGATGGGTGAAAACAAAAACATACCTTTATTGAGGGTACTCCAAAAAAAAAAACAAAAAAAAAAAAAACACTGACTGAAGTCCAGACAAACAAAAACGCTGCACACAGTCTCCGTGGCACAACCAGACAGGGTAATCATGAAGCGCTCGGACGTAACTTTACCGACCTTCAGCAGGCTGATAGGAATACCAAACTCAACGCAAACAGTCTTTTATCCGTGACAGTATACACACAGTATAGTCTGAAACAGAACTCAAGCACACAAAGTCTTCTTTCCATGACACTACATACACGAATCAAGCAGCCGTGTGCTAATTAGCCACCACTTGGGTGGGGGGTGTGGCAAGCTGCTCAGCTTTGTTGACATTCCCTTTAGTGCAGCTCCATCTAGTGGATGCAAAACCCACTACTGTATTCACTGAAGGTGCACCTTATAATGCGGTGCGCCCTATATATCGAAACAGTTTTCAAATAGGCTGTTCATTGATGGTGTGCCTTATAGTGCGGAAAATACGGTAATAATGCGCAAATAACAGGTGAATGGTTGGCGATCAAAAAGTGTACAAACTGACTGATTTAAGACAGGAGATTCCTTTCAGTTTTACAACATGATCACAACTCAGTCGAGCAATATACGTATTTAAGCCACAAAATATTCACTTACGTGTAGCGTTGCCAAACATTTTGATGCAAATTTCAACCCCAATCAAACGATATGCATCAGTTTCTTTTCTGTCACACCTCTAGTGTAATCACCCCCTAATTGTTTGACCTTTATAGCTGGAGCTAATTCTTAAATTAATGACTGATTCTGAAAAGTAATATTTATTGTGTGTATGTTGTTTGCTTTTTCCTCTTAAATAAATAAGTATACAAACTTTTGAAACAATTTTTGTGCCAATAAACGTTTACCAGTTCAGTACCTGTACACAGTGATATCAAATGTAAATAGACAGTGGCATTATTTTTAAAAACATACAGCACATAGTAGTAGTAGTAGTAGTTAATGGAGATACCTCACAGCAGTACTCCGTCTCACTTGATGTTATTTCACAGTCTGATTAACAGACCGAATAAACCTGTCAGAGGAGCCCAGATCGACCCAATCAGGATGCTGTTGATTTCTTGTGTTGCTGGGGAATTGTACAACCAATCTTTTGACTGTGGAAAGAGGTTTTGTACAATCTAAAGCAGTCCACCTTCAGTGTGACCCACAAAAACCAGGCAGACTTTGTGCTCCTGGTGTTCGACATGGCTACACAAAATTTATCTGCTGTAATCTAAAATAAACTAAACATTCATGCAGTCAGGTGAGTTTTACAGGTAAAGCTCTGTGATGAGGGGGGTTTATTTACTTTTGAATATCTCTACTGTAAAACTCGACAGTGACGATAAAACACGTTTATGAAGTCAAGGTCATTTTTCATTTATTTCCATAATAAACTGTAATTATTTATAAACAGTTCATTCAATTTCACTAAGCATCATCAATATGAAGTAAAAATATCACCATTTTTAAAATTTACAAGTTTAAGGGCATGACCCGCATTTACTTAATTATTTTAAACATGACCATTTTCCATCATATTTAAACCATGATATGTCGCACTTCATCTTTAAATTACAAAAAATGTTACCTTAACCTTAGAACATCAATCATTCCCGATTTACAGACAAAAAGTTCACATTTATATACAGCCATAGAGTTCAAACATTAAAAGTTACACTTTCAAGATGTGCAAGATTAAGCAAATGTATATACTGCAGAATAAAACCAAATATCCTTAAATAAAATTCAACATCAACTGAAAGAGTGCTGGTAATCCGAACGCCGTTCTGAAACACAGAGCTTACTTTACTGAATTATAAACGCAATTATCCGCTACACACCTGATCAGCTGAATGCATCAGTCTCGTTATTTTCACAATTAAAACCAGGAACAAGGAAAAGAAAAAAGACCTTTCATTTCATGATTCCATAAACATAGCAAAACATTCAAACACTTCAAACACTTTGTCAGTTCTGTCGCTTTCATTTAAATTCATAACCATGCACATTCCAGATGAAGGGGAATTCCCTATGAACCACGATCGGCTGATTTAACTGACTATGAATGAATCATAAGGAAAATATAGCTTTCAGAAACATTCAGTGTCTATCCATAAGCATCTCTGTAGTGTTTACTTGAGGAATTTTTAGTAAAATATATGCATATCTATAGGAAATTCTTAAATACCAATCATTAAACTTCTTAATGATCTCAAATGTTTCATATGAAAGCTTTTCATTCGCACTATATTACAATTCATATTACATTCTTAATGAAGGCAACACAAATGAAAAACAGTGACATGATTAAAAAAAAAAATACAACATACAAGCAAAAACCTCTGGGAGGTGAAAACTCAGCTGCTCACTGCATTTCCACCACCTTAAACGATTTTGGTTAGTTTGCATAAAATAAACAAACCAATGGAAAAATGGGTCCATATTTTATGGTTCTCTTTCTATATTTAATACATCTGCAAAGGCATCATCAACAAATACTTTTAGAAATTACTTTTTTCCTCTTCTCTCAAGTTTGTTTAAAAAAAAAAAAAAAAAAGCGGTTTATTGTTATACTGCTCAGTCTCAATAAAAGTATTTATCCTACTAAAATGATAAAGAATAAAACTTCATAAAAGTCCATTGTAGCAAAAGCTTTCATTTGGTAACTAATGCACCTTCGCAAAACTGAGCTGACGACGAGCATTTAACGAATTGGACACACTGCAGATCTTCCTTTTGCAAAACTTAGTAATAGTTAATCGTCCCTCGATATCCCTCACAGCTGATGGATCTGATTTTAGGTACAATAAATTGTAGGCCACGAATAGAAAATAGTCAAAACATTGTGCAAAAATATCTTTAGCCTCGGGTGCTGTCGTGATTCAAAGCTAGTCCTTAAGTATTACACGCGCAGCACGGAAAATTCAGTGTTTCAATCCAAACAACCGCGCGTCGTCAGACAGGTTTGCACATCTGTATATCTGTACAGGAGGCTCTTGGCTGATCAGTTAAAAGTTCAGCTCAGTCATTTGGGGAAACGGTCAATAAAACATGACATGAATCTCTCTCTCTCTCTCTCTCACACACACACACACACTCAGGAAGAGCTTTAAAAGCTTTAAAGAAAAAGCATGTCAAGCACAATAGGTTCCTTCAATTCCAGTCTCACAATCACTTCAGGGAGGCGTACAGGACAGTAACATATCGTCTGCTGAACAAAAATCGATGATGCTGATGCTCGTGATTCACTCTGCAGTTTGTCTCCAAAAAAAAAATGTTGCCTGAGAAGCTTATCACAGCCTTCAAGACAAGTGTCTGAATTCTTAAACACTTACAAAACGCGTCCTTTTAGTCCAAATACTGCGATCAGTCCTAGTCTTTCTCTCCGTCCTCACTGCTTCCTGTGTGGATATAACAAGGTAAATTCACTGACCGTGTGCAGAGTTGCACTTGTATACAAATCCAAGGCAACACTGGGCCTCATTTCACAAGTTCAAATAAAATCCCAGCAACTCCCCCCCGCCAATCAGGTATTGCCTTCCCTGTCGCACGACCACCACCAACCAGGGAGGGTCGAATGTATGCACACACCCCCTCCATGACATGCGATGCTAGCCACCCGCCTCTTTTCGAACTGCTGTTTGCGCATTTGGGGGCGGGTCTAACACACTCCGAGTGAATGCGCTATCCGTCCCCTCGTACGAACGAGCTCACAGACACCCATGATTGGCTGACGATCGCTGTGAGTGACAGGGAAGTGAGCGTATGCCGTCCCTCCCTCCCGTGAGAGCTCAGCCAATCAGCTCTCATGGACTCCCGGCCCAAACGGTTGGGGCATTAAACCAGATACGAACTTGCGATTTCCGGGTTAATAGTCGCGCGCCTTGTCGATGCACCACTCGGGAGCCACCCAAGCAAATTTTATCTAAGTTTCAATTACCGTATTTTTCGGGCTATAGAGCGCACCTAAATATAAGCCACGCCCATTAAACGTAAAAGAAATGTGCATTTTGTCACACATAAGCCGCACCGGACTATAAGCCTCAATATAGATTCATTAACGTCAAGCTTACGTGCAGCCACTCGATTTCCTTCACGGAGAGCCAGATCGATCGCCTTCAACTTAAAAGCTTCATCATAGGAATTTCTTGTTTTCCATTTAGCTGTTGTGCGTCTCAGGTTGCATGTGCTAAGAATAAAAACTGGCGCTTTCTTGTTTTCACTTACTACCGCTGCCTGTCTCGTTTTTGCACTTCCTGCTAGAGCGCCCCCTGAGGGCTGAAGAAAAAAAAAAATCATAGAAAAGCCGCATTTCTGTATAAGTTCAAAGTGTGGGAAAAAAGTAGCGCCTTATAGTCCGGAAAATACGGTAATAGCTGTGAATTTGTTCAAGTAACTCGAAATAAGTTAGGCCAAAAAAAAAAAAATAATAATAATAAAATAATAATTTTGGGTCGGTTAAAAGTTATTTTTGTTTGTTTGTTTTTTACAGACGTGGAGATGAAGACTGCGTACGCACACCCCCACCCCCACTCCGGCCCGCCCACCCGCTGAAGTGAACTTTCCCGCCTGAGATTCTTAAAGAGACAGTGTACCCATTGACATCGAATAACAGTCTATTATTAAATAACCACTGGGTTACAAAAACACAGAGTCGGCGGGAGAAAACGCGAGTCGGTCGGGTGACCGGAAACAAATGTTTTTTTTTTTTTTTTGGCCATATCAACATATCATTAATAATCAAACTACCCGGATCTTCCTGAATATCAGATTCCCTTTCATAGAATCTCCTGTAAATTACTCCAGAACACTTTTGCATTTATTTAGTCTGACACATGTGACCCAGTGGTTCTTCATGCCTCTTGCTGGATGCTAACGTGAGCGCAACTCACTCACCTCCTTGTTCGATGTCCGAGTCTGTGACGTGAGTGAGGGAGAAGCTGGCGATGCTTGCTGGAGAAATGGTGAAGCGGGAGTACGTGGTGGAGCTGTTCCAGCTCTGCTCAGAGGAGCGGCTGGCGGGGGGTGGGGAGAAGTATGCTGTGGTGGCCTTGCTTGCCGACGGAACACTTCCTGACTTGGGGAGGAAGGAGGGGTCTGGAGAGAAGTCATCGTCCCATTCAAACGCACCACCTGTAAAGCAGAGTTGTGCTTTTTTTAGGTTCTTACTATTCGAACTCAAACATCATGCGGACTTGGTATGAACCTGTCCTCGCTCTTATTACCTTCTTCATCTGTGGAGCTTTCAGAGTTGGTGTATCTGTTCAGGTAATTGGAGGCTACTGGGCTACTAAACTCAGGCACCTGGCTGTTGGAGCCTGAGATGTACTCTCCAAGCTCCTTGGTAGGGGTTTCCTGTTTGTAAAGGAAGGCTTTTTAGAACACAAATATTTCACTCTTAATTCATTTATTAAATTCTGTCATGCAATGTTGGTATGTTCATGGTGGTCCTTTCTAAGTAACATACAGTTGAACCTCGGTAGACTGGACTCCGAATTATCCGGACTAAATCCGCCCGTCCGTTCAAAATCCCCTTCGGTCCGCTCAATCGGTTCTGGGTCCAGTAGACTTTGCCCAGTAGGTGTCATGAGCGTGCCAGTGTTTATAAGCTAAGATCAAGTGTCATGGAAGAAGGAGAAGAAGAAGCGTGTAGTAGTATCTGTGTTCGTAATCATGAATGTGTGCGGTGTGAAGATAATGTCCGCCGCGATAAGCTCGCTCGCCACACTGGAATAAACTGCAACGCTTCCACAGGTTGGTTGTGGCGGTTTAGAAATCGTCACGGTATATGTAATAAGGTGGAGCACGGCAAAGTGGGTAGTGCTAACGGCGGTGCTGTTGAGCCTTTCAGGCGCCAGTTAAATGAATTAATGTATTTACTGTACAGGTACAATATAAATGTATTATTTGTGTGTTAAATGTTCAGTACTACTGTGCTTTTACAGAACTTTGAGGTGATTTTACTTGTACAGTATTCAGTATGGAGTATAACAATCCCCCACCCACCGAAAAAAAAAAACCTTCACACTAACAGACTATTCACTCATACGGACACCCCATCCCCCCTTTTAGTCCAACGGGCGAGGTTCGACTGTATTTGTGTTATTACTTTCTATTTACTATGCATTTTGTATGCTGCCCAGCTGAAAATTAGGCGCAATACACGGATATTCTGTTGGACCGCCTTTAGCCTTGATCATACCACATAAGCGATATGGCATTGTTGCTTCAGTTGGTCAGGTCGAAGCAATAAAATCAATACGACCTGAATACACTCAATGGATATTTTCAACCCTGATGGGAATATTAAATTAGGGCTGAAATAGTGAAAGGGAGCATCAGGAATTATTTTTACCCATGAAAGGGTTCCAGAGAGTCCTGACCTTAACCCTACGAAAGGTATTTATACTTTATGATGTGCTGGAGAAAACTTTGGTTGTTCAATTTTCGCATCAATTCATGATTTTGATTTAAAAAAAAAAAAAAATGAACCCAACTCTGATTAGAAATATAATTTATGATGTTGCATAAAGTTTATCAAAACAGTGCCATGACAGTTATGCACTGCAATCCAGACTAAAGGTGGTCTCACATAATATTAAACATTTTTATATGGCTGGGCAGAGTATACTAGCAGCCCTTATTACAAGTAATAACTGTGATGTGAGATTGTCACCTATTAACAAACTACATTCAAGCTATACTATACCTGATCAAAGAGATAAACAGTGACATCGTCAAAGAAGGACACTACTTTTCTGCTTTCTGTGTTACTATCCGGTGCAGTTGTGGATTGATCCATATGGAGAGATTTGTGTTTTAACAAGCTTTTAAGGTTGCAGGCATCACTGTTATCAGACACTATCACGGGCACCGGATACACAGTATCGTCCTCGCTTTCAGAGCTCGAACTGTGCAGCCTGTATGCACGCATATCATCGTCTGAGTCATCACTGTTCTCGTCCTCTTCATCAGCCTCTATACCGTCTTCAGAACCTCCGGTCAATGCAGCTCCATCCAGCTTGCCAAGATATCTTCCTTCCACATCAGGCTCCTTTTTCTTGGGGATTTCCCCAGCATAAGTCCTCACTAGTTTTGCATGGACTACATTTTCGGCTGAAGGCGTTACTGAGGTAGAAGCTGTATCTTCATGAGCATCAGGTGTACAACTGGGTTGAGGTGAATCTGAGAAGAGATCTGAGAAGGATTCCAACTTCTCATCTTTCAGAGTTGCTGTCTGTGCTGCCGTTTCTTTGTTTTCTTCTTGACTCCAGACTAACTCTGGTTGAATGCTTATTCTGGGCACATTTACAACATCAACATCAACATCAACATCAACTGTAGGATCAACTTGTTCTTGCTGATCACTAGATGCTACACATTCCAAGGCGGATGAGACGCCTCCTGTTGTCCCACTTGTATGATCAGTGGAAGAGTTATCAACCCAAAGAGACACATCAGCCGGTGTTCCACCGTTGATGTCATCACTCTTCTTATCTAGCTCTTCATTGTCAGAGAAGTAGGCAGAGTCTCTATAGCTTCCACCAACAGGAGCATCCTCGATTTCTTGGTGCAGACCATCTCCATTTTCCTGAACATCAGGTACACTGTCCACCTCAGACACTATAATTTCTGGAGGTGCCAACTTTGCAGCAGGAGGCTCTTCTTTAGCGCTACTTCCATTTTCTGCTGACACATCATCTGTGTTTGATTGAGAATTCCATTCAGGCGATTCAATGTTCTCGGTTTCATATCCACTGTCAGCAGGCCTGTAAGGTGGTTGGAGCTTATGAACGAAAGGTTCCAGTGTTTTCTCTTGCCCCTCCTCTCTATGGATGTCCAGAGAATCTAATGAATCAGGGGTTTCAGCTGAGTGTTCAACAGCTGGTGAACTGAATGATATGCTGTCGTCAAGAAGGCTGTCCTGGCTGATCTGGTCCAAACACGAGTGCAAGATCAATGGTGAGGATGGATCCTGAGAAACATGGTTGTCCACAGAGCGTTCTTCCTGAGCTTCTTGCAGTGTAGCATCTTCTGTTTTGCTGAGGATATCGCCGTCTGAAAGCATGTCACTGAAGGAATCACTACTTGTTAAGCCTTCAGTTATACCACTGTCCACTCCTCCTACAGATTTATCTACAGGTGAAGAGAGCGGGCTCTTCTGCTCAGGACACTTTTCCACAACTCCTACGTCCTGCCTGTTCTCCTCAGAGACAGTGAGGCATTCTTCAAGGCCAGAGGTATTGGCATCTGTGCACAAATTGTCTGTAGCAGCAATTTCATCATTAAACTGATGACTACTGACTGGAATTGGAACAGCGTTGTCGGCGCTCTCAGAGGTAGACTCAGGAGTAGAATAAATCCAACCATCTAATTTCGCATTTTCCTCATTCGAAGAGCCAGTTACATCTGGCAGCTGGTTGCTACAGGTTTCTTCTTTTAAGAATATATCTGAAGGCACCAGTGTTTCACTTTCTTTTAAAGGGGATAGAAAATCTTGTAAAATTGGATTTACCAGGTCCAAGAATTCCTCCCTAAGCTGTACAGAAGTTACGACAGATTCTGAGGGGTCATTGGTGCCATTCAAAGTAGTTGCTGCATCTACATCAAAGAGGTTAAGCGATACGTCCGGGTTCTGTACTTCTCTGGACTCAGGGCTCTCTTTAATGAGTTTGTTTTCCTTTAGAAACACAAAGTTGTCAACGAGTTTCTCTGTGTTTAAAAGCTTCATTACATCCACATTACCACCAAAGTCTTCAGAATGAACAGTTTCTTGTTCGGTACCTAAAAAAGAAGTGCTTGTTCCTTTTTTATCCACTGTGCCCTTGGTGTCATCGTGAAACGATCGAATCTCTGGGAGTTCCATGAAGCCACTTCTGAAAGAATGAGGTTCTTCCAATTTGGAATCTTTCTCACTGAAAATGTCTGCTTGATAAGGACTTTCATGCTCACTTGAGGACCATATATGGCTGTCCTGAAGAAATGAATCTTTCGAATCTATGCTCTGATGAAAGAAATCCGCATCTGTGCTAGACTCGTCCAACTTGATGTCTTGTAAAACTATGTACCGCTCCTTGTTTGATGCAGTGGCTCCTCCTTCAGCGCTCTGACTGTCCATGGCTCCAAGGTCACTTTCATCTTGCTCCTCTAACTGAATGTAGTACTCATTCCCAGAGTTGCCCTCTCGTGCATCAAACACTGGGAGGGTCCCTGGGACTCTTTCAGCCTCTGCTTCACCTCCAGTCTCAGGGAAGTGAGCCTGGATATCTTGATGTGGCACCGGAAAGAACATGCTGTGGTAATTGAGAGTGGTTTCCACGGAAGAACGATTGTTGCTGTCATAGTGGTCGTGTCTTGCAGCTTCCCACACATACTCAAAACTGAGACCATGACTCGTCTCGGTCACAGTGAGCACCTCATCTGGTTCTCGGCCATCGTCAAACTGCTCCAAGATAGGGAAGGATGAATGACTGACAGTAGTCTGCCGGGCAGTAGGATTAGGCTTAAGAGAGCTCCAGCGCTGCTCAAAGTCATCTTCGATCTCTTTTTGCCCCTGCATCCGGAGGTAGGTGAGCAGCCGGTGAATTTCTTCAGCTGTGGCTCTTTTGTCTGCAGGCAGCCAGCAAAACTGGAGGACCTCATACCTGCAAGGATAATGCTAATTTAGCCTAAATTTAAAAGACAACAGTAGAAAAGCCCATATATTTGCTTACAGACCACTGAGATGGGCTTACCATCTTTCTGAGTAAGGTAGATCAAGGTGAGGCTTAAGTAGCTTGATTTGTTGATCTCGGATGACATGGTGAAGAACCTCTTTATCTGATAGATGTGTATAGGGATGCACTCCTCTTTCAAATAGCTCCCATAAGGTCACACCCAATGCCCTGAACACAGAAATCTCTTTTAACCACTGAAATTTGGGGGGGGGGGGGGGGTTGGGGCACGACTTATACTCCAGAGCAACTAATATGTTAAATTATTCACACATCATTATATAATTTTGTTATTTTTTACACAGTCAACCGCGTTTCTGATGTTGATTATTTTCACTCTGGCAACCACATTTCACTTGTTGATTATTTTTAACACTGGCAACACAGGAAGCGTTTAGTGCTGTTGAGAAGGCTGACCCAGATTTCCAGTGATCCGGAAAGACAACGCATTTATTGTGAATGTTTTAAGTGGCAATATTAAACACAGAGGATTAAAAACATTAACAGGATTAAAAACAGAGGATTTCAGTGGCTGAAAAGCGCGGTGAGACCACATCACAGCGAACTTTCTGTCCATTGGCATCTGAGACAGGTAAATAACAGAGGCTAAATGTTAATGCTAACATAACTGACTCCTCAAGCAAGATATAAAGTGTATCATAAACTGTAGATTGAAATGAAGAGTCTGTTGTTACATGTTTAAGCCGACAGTCTAATGTTTGAGTGGAACTATATGTTCCTGTGTGTAAGGGTGAGGCTGCACCTTTTGTTTTTCCTCCCTCTCTGTGTTAGGCGCAGAGTAGGCAGGGACGCAGTGTGAGCGTCTCATACACCAACATTTTCGTTACGCCTCGTCTAGTCACGTCATGTTTTAGCCACCAAAGATCCATTTTGAGTGCGTCATCGTCACGTTGGCGTCATACAAAAAAGGTGCGTTCACAAAATCATTCAAACAACACTGCCCCCAAAATGCGACCTATACTCCAGTGTGACTATGAGCTCCTGACGGTGTCTGAGGCCTGTGTTGTAAGAGCAGCATTTGCTCCTTTAAGGGTTGAATAAACTTCAGCCCTGAATGAATTACCGTAAATAAATGAATCTCCCCTGCATTTCCCAGCTACTGTCTGAAGTGAAAGCAGGAAAAGTAACATCAGGGTTGTTTTTTTGTTAGTTTGTTTTTTTTAAACCACCTGTCACTAGCTGATTTCTGCTCTCCTTTATATCACCCGTCTTTGTTAGTTTAATTAGTTTATGTTCCGTGTCCCCATTCATGTTTGGGGTTGCTTTTCCCGGTCAAAGTTCATCTGTCTACTGCAATTAGATTGTAGTTTGTTTTTGTTTTGTTTTTAATTCCATGTTAGTTTGGATGCAGGAGCCTCATTTTTTGTGGGTTTCAGATTTTTTTTTATTAACACAAAGCCTTATTGCATTTTATGTGATGGCATGAATAAGGGACAACCATCAAAGTCATGTTCCATGTCTCTAGGGATAAGGCTCAGTGTAACATTGCAAGCTCAGGAGAAGGAACGATGCATTCTGATTGATTTGCCATCACGGGACTAAAAACATTATTCCAAGCTTATCTCTGTACATTAGGGTTTTTTTTTAATTAACAAAGCAAAAAAATTGAATTTCTAATGTGCCTTTTTCCTTATATTCCTGTGTATTATATAATAAAACATTTATGCACCTCAGGCTCAGGGGCTGTTGATGAACTGAATAGTTCCCTCAAAGTTCCATCTCAGAGACTATTTAGCAACACAGTAAATATCAACTTAAAATTTTGTCGTGCCCACTGAATGTACACTAAGAATACCTACCAAACATTCCCAGGCTTGGTTTGTTCTGATGTTATCACACCTCCATGCAATTGGCCAACAAGCTCTGGTGCAAGCCATCGCAAAGCGACACACTGGTCTTCCTCTGTGGTGATGTAATCCTCCTAACAACAAGAAAATTAAATTAAGCATACACCAAATATACAGCACAGCTCTTAAACACAGATGTAATCACAATATACTCCTGTCAGCATTAGTTTGAAAATTGTAGAAATATTGCCACTCCTTCACAATTTAATATTTATATGTGACAAATAATTAAATAGGGTTTAATTTAATCTGTGCTTCATAGTATACAGTCTTACACTCACATGTATCTTATCAACAACTTAAAACTCACTTTAAATCTGGAGGGGCCAATGCCATAGTCTCCTATTTTGACAGTCATGTCTGTTGTAAGATAGCAGTTCCTCAGGGCCAAATCACTGGAAATGAAAAGAGAGTTCAAACCACAATATCACATAAATTACAGATTCTTGCACATTCACAATTTAGCAAAATACTAAATGGCACTCTATAAAGAGTATACCAGATATTCAAACCATTCAGGGGACGCAACATTGTGCACCACACTACGCCAAGGTGCAATCTCTCATCTGGGATCTGAATTTAAATCACAAAACACTAAATAATACATCTTTCACTGAATCTAAGATTTAATTTGAGGTAAATTATGTTCTCTGGTTTGTCAGTGTTTTCTTTTAAGATCTCAAGGGACACATTTTTTTTGTTTGTTTAGATATGTCTACTATGCTTGGAGTGACTCTGTAATTACAAAAGCACAGTATAACTGCTGTGGTTATGAAAGCCGACCACCTTTCCTTTAGGTGCAAAATTGGGGCTTGGGACAGGAACTGGGGCTCACGTACATGTTGCAACAATAGTGCAATGGATGAGCTCTACACCCGAAGGTGAAGGAAGAAGGCCACACGGATTATTAAGGACTCGCATCACCCCAGCCACAAACTGTTCTGTCTGCTGCCTTCTGGCCGCCGGTACCGCAGCAT
>JAQNCB010000003.1:10499159-10512629 GCA_030068295.1 Euristhmus nudiceps
ACTGGATGGTCAGGTGGGCATGATTAGGGTTGGAGCGAACATATTCAGGAAAGTAGCTCTCCAGGAGCAGGATTGAGTACCCCTGATATAGAGACATGTCAAAAGTAAGTAGACACCCCTCATTACAGAGTTTTATCTGTAAAACTCATTTGATCAGACTTGTTAATTATTATTGTTGTTGTTATTATTATTATTATTTAAGATCACATTCTGTTAATATGAACACCAGAAGTAATGGTCTGATATCCACTAGACAAACACACTTGTGAAGTTTGCTGACAATATCAGGTCTCCAAGGACCAAGGATGTCATAGTGGACTATAGGAGGAGCAGGATGTGTGGACAGTTCCTGGGCGTCCATATTACAGCTGACCTGTCCTGGTCTACTAACACCTCACACCTGGTGAAGAAGGCCCAACAACGGCTTTTCTTATGCAGGAAGCTGAAACATACTGGACTCTCCTCTCAGCTGTGCAAAACCTTCTACACACTACAATAGAAAGCATAGTCTGTCTCAATGCAACAGTGTGGTACGGCAGCTATACTGCAAAGGCCAGAAAGGACTCGTGGTAGGCAGATGGCCTGGTGGTAAGGTGCTGGAGCACTGATCCCAGTGTTGTGGGTTCAAGCCCCACTGTCAAAAGTTGTCCCTGCTGTCCCCCCAGTGCAGCTAACTGGGTTACCAAAGACAGGCCATGTCTCTCACCGTCTATGGTGAGAGGGATGTAAAGGAACCATTGCTGATGTTCATCAAGAGTAGGCTGCAAAGCTGTCAGCGTGTTTCTGCCCTGTAATGGCCTGGTGAGCTGTCCAGGGTGTACTCTTCTCTCGCCCAGAGTCGGCTGAGATGGGTGCCAGCCTCCCCGTGACCCTAATTAGGAATAAGTGGTTTGTAGAATGAATGAATGAATGGTACTCCTTATATTCTACTCTTGATGGTGTTAATTGCAGTTTATTGTTTTGTTTGTACTTTTTAAAGCTGAGCACCTCAAACAAAATTTTATGTGTGGACATAATGACAATAAAGACTCATGAATCTTGATACTTGAAAAGAGCTGTCTGACTTTCAAAACGAGCGTATTGTGGGTCAGTCTGAGGGCGGACGTAGCCAGGGTCGGATTGCACAAAACCTTGGGATTCTTCTTTCCATAGCCAACAGAGTGATTGTACAATTCACCAGCAAAAGCCAATGAATCAACAGCATCCTGCTCCGGTCGACCACAATTGTTTTCAAACGGCTGGAAATAATATCTGTAATAAGCCAACTGATGTTGAAACTGATATCACAGAGAAACTCCAACAGAGCCGGAGTACTGCTGTGAGTTATCTCCATCAACTTGGCTACTATATACTGTACATGTAAATCTATAAGCCCATCTCCGCCGACTCTGGGCGAGGGTGGGGTACACCCTGGGGGGTACACCCTCGCCAGGCCATCGCAGGGTCAGCACTCATACAACCGTTCACACACACACTCACATCTAAAGGGGATCTGGAACAGCCAATCAGCCTACTGTGCATGTTTTTGGACTGTAGGAGGAAACCGGAGTACCCGGAGGAAACCCACACAAGCACGAGGAGAACATATCCACACAGAAACGCCCAGGCTGGGAATCAAACCCAGGCCTTTTTGCTGTGACTCGAACATGCTAACCTCTACACCAATGTGCCACCAATTAGGATTAAGCGGATCAGAAAACGAATGAGACGTAACCCGGCTCTGCAAAAAGCACAACACAAATTATTGCAGTAACAGTTAAAGATTATTTGATATTAGGCCTATTCTGCTGTATAACTATATTTTTAGTTTCTTACCGTAGCATTCTTGCTAACTTAATTAACTGCAGTCGTTATGACATCAATCTAACAAAATGACACAAACGCTTAAACTTTAAAGTTTTTTTAAGAATGTAACACTAGATATTCGACTCTGGTTGGATTGTGAAAAAAAGAAAACAAAAATCAATCAATAAAACACTGATGATAAGTATATTTGTGGTGGTAATTATGAACAAGTATCTGTCGGCTAACGGAGGGGACCTACACATGGTAAACAGCGTTGCTTAAGAGGGTTAAAAATAGTCCAACTTTGACTACGAGACACATTTTTTCGAAAGTATTTACAACGTCTTTAGACAGTATCCATTACAGAAGCCCAAAGCCCTGTAAATGGTGAGGGTTGAGAGTATATAAGGTGGCCTGGAAGAGCGTGAAGGGACACACCTCGACTTCCTCTGCTTTTTCACTCGCCTTAGAGAAGCACAAGGTGAGTGAGACGAACGTTCTGCCACTTTTACTTATGGACAAGAAAAATCAAAGCAGCGTACAAAGAGTCTCCAGGATACAGAGGGTTTAGGATTCTGTGGTGGTTTACGGAAAAAAAATGGCAATGGACAGCTGTTTTGGGGGACACATTCTAGTGATTCAGGAATTTCAACATTAGTGCTGACCTGTCGTTAATAAATGGACTTTTCTTGCACGTGAAATGATGATGGGCTGACTAAGGAGAACACCACCAAGGAAAACCTTCAAGGCCCATGTGCATGCTGTTTTGTAATCTTTATCATTTTGTAGCCTTTGTATGATACGCTTTTATCTCTTCTTAACCGAGACTCTTATAAAACTAAGGCCATGATTTACTAAGGTCCCATCACAAGTGAATGTGAATGTCACTTGACCTCTTGCACAGACTCAGCTGCATGCATGAGATCCAGCTGACATTTCAAATACAGAACTAAATGATAGTTGTTGACGTATTAAACAGGACTGCTATGAAGCTAGAGGACTTTTATAAAACAACTAAAATATGCCTTAAGTCTAAAACCTCCCGTGTGATTTCATTAGAAACTCTGCAAATTCTCCACAAATTTTAATCACAACCTGTGCATGTAAGGACAGGAGAGGTTGGGCTGTCAGCTAGATGAAGAGTAAAAGTAGGCACGTTACTTACTGTACTGTAACACACAAACCAAAAAAAAAAAAGATTGTGAATGATATCAGGCCTTCCGTTCATTTGTTAATGCACACTGATGCAAGATGTCTGAAGGACTTCCGGTCTGTTTTTTTTTTTTTATTGTAGCTTGATCAAAATGGCCTTCGGTGGAGTGTTGGCTGATGCTGATGTGAACGCAGCTCTTGCTGCTTGCGAGGGTAAGAGTCAAATTCTTGCAGTTTAAACTATACATAAAGTCTGTGACTGGCTACATTTGAACATTTAAACATAAAAAAAATTTTCAAAATGTGTCATTCTACAGGTCCTGAGAGCTTCAACTTCAAGGACTTCTTTGTCAAGGTTGGTCTGGCTGGCAAGCCCTCTGAGGAGGTCAAGAAGGCTTTCAACATCATTGACCAGGACAACAGTGGCTTTATTGAGGAGGAGGAGCTGAAGTAAGAACTCATTCTTGATTTTTGGTACCGTGATTATTCTTTATAATTTATCCAAAGTACTGAGATCTTTTTAAGATTCATGAATGAATTGATTAAGCATCCTTACTTTTTTTGACAGGCTGTTCCTGCAGAACTTCAAGAAAGGCGCCAGGGCACTGACTGACAAAGAAACCAAAACTTTCCTTGCAGCTGGTGACACTGATGGTGACGGCAAGATCGGAGCTGATGGTAATTTAATATACATTAACACACCAGGCACATGGTGTAAAAAATTGCCCTAATGTACTTAGGATTTAAGTAACTGATTGGTAATTGTTTATTTGAGTCTGAAATGGGCAGGCAATGGCTAGCTTGGGCGTAATTTTTAAATATTGTAGTTAGCATACTTGAAAATAAGCATTTAGTATGAAGGCAATTTTTTTGCAGAATTTACTAATGATAGTTTATTTCTATTTCACCTCACAGAGTTCGCTGCTCTTGTTAATGCATAAATTCCATCTGACCAAGACCCTTCACTGATCACGGAACCAGAACTCGTTCTACTGCTCATCTGACCTAAGATCATATTTTTTATATCGTATTTATGAACTGATTTCTACTTGAAAGTGTCCTTAAAGTATATTGTTAACATTACCTGGACATGTTGGCTTGTGCAAATGTCTGATACACTTCTGGGGAAGAGTGAAAAACAAGGAATAAATGTAAGTGGTGTAACTTATTTAAAATCACAGTGTTTTTTTTTTCCCCCCTGCTTGTTCAAATGTAAAAGAGAAATCGATATCATTTTGAAAAAGGGACCACTTGGTATTTTGGCTAATTTATTAAAAGTCGTCTTTCAGAGTTGTGGTGTGCCTAAAATAAATAAATAAATAAATAAATAAATAAATAATAATAATAATAATAATAATAATAATAAAAAGCCAGATATGGTACGTTAGCCACTGAGGAAAGGCCCAGATAAATAAAAATTGGATGCACTGCAAGGGATTTACAAGGCTAGTTTTTCACATGCACACAGGAGTGCTGTTCATCTGCCTGCAATACCAGGATCCCTGGCTTTCCATATTGGTCAAGTGGAATAGCACTGCCCTCTGCTGCGCTTTTCAATCCCTTAAACAGTCCAAATGGTAATGACTGTACCGTTTGTGACTGTTGGGACCAAATTAAAGCAAATCACAGAATTAATTTAAAGGAAGAACTTCAGAAGGAATACTTTCTTAGAAAATTTCTATGACAGAAATAAATTGGGGAAACACCCGTAATTTATTATATATTATATATTATATATTACAAGAATACTTGATTTCATGTTCAGGTTCAGGATATTATCATATTCAGGCAAATGAATACAGCTAATCATATATATTAGCTAATTCATTATTTGAGTAAATAATAAGAAGATAATTAGGTATTTCGGAAGAAGGAAAGCATTATTATTTTTTGCGAAATAATAAAATTAATCTTGCTAGTCCAAAATATGACTAACAAAATTAAACCTTACCCTTAAGCCTATGGACTATCAGTGTCAGGTGTAAACATAAAAGCTGCACTGCATTCCTTAACACTACCATTTTGAAGACAGCTTGTCGTAGGCACTGGTGTGTTTCGTTTGGCCAAAACGATCTGAGCCCTATGCAAGCGAGCTGTTATCCATACATGCACTTCACACCCGCGCAGTTTCGTGCAGCTCAGCAGCGTATATTATTAGCATTGCGGGACATTACAGACCTGTTTTTTCAAACTCACCATTTAAGCGTCTTCCTTGATCAAGATAAATATAGTGCGGTCTGTCTGCTGGATGTGGTTCAAGCGCACCCTCCTTCTTCCATTGGGTGTCGGTTACATTAGGCCTCATATTTGGACAGTGTGAAAGTATATAAGGTTGAGAGCAACACGCCGAAGTTCACTGCAGTTTGAACTTCAGTCTTTGAGAATCTACAGCTCACCACCAAAAAGACAAAAGAGGTGAGTTTGCATGCAGCGAGGGACAACAGCAAGGGAAAGCAAACCAACCCTGACATTGGACCAGCAATGCATTTGCGCCATATAATAGGCCGTTATGAAAGACTATTTGATCATCATTTTTTTTTTTTTAATGCACGGCTTCTAAATCCTTTTCCACTGGACTTATCAAGGACATGAAAGAGAATTTGTTGACCTCAACCGTGGTTTGGACCACGTCGTCCCATATCCCGTTGGACATAGCCTACTGGATAGGATCGGACAAACTAATGATGACCATATGTCCTGGATGTGACTTACTATAGCTTTGCACCTGTTGCTCTGTTCTGTCTTGGGTTGACTTGATCGCATCACTGAGCTTGTTACAGAAAATAGTCTAATTGATAGAAATTATATTAAAGCAGATGGAAAAAAATGAAACTGGATGGTGCAACAAATGACAAGACCAAATTGCAAGGCAGTATTCAGAGTTCAGAGGATGTGATCATGCCCAGACTCAGCGCTATCACTAATATCATGTGTATACTAATTTCTATGTTTTTTTGTGATGTTATTGTGGTGCTAACGTTATTGTTTTTTCTCCCGTCACGTAGCTAAAGATGCCATTATCCGATATCCTCAGCGATGTTGATATCACTGCAGCCCTGGATGCATGCAAAGGTACAGGCTTCTTAAATATACAGTCAAATCATATAAGGCAAAAAAAACCCATATATTTTTAATATATTTATTTTATTATTGTTGTTATGCATATTTAAGATGGTCGTTGGCCCCTACAAAGTAGTTTGTTTGTTTGTTTAACACAGCCGATGGATCCTTCAAACACAAGGACTTCTTCAGCAAGGTCGGTCTGACTGGCAAGTCCGCTGATGACGTCACGAAGGCTTTCAACATCATTGATCAGGACAAGAGTGGCTTCATTGAGGAGGAAGAACTGAAGTAAAAAAAAAAAAAAGTCTAATATTTGGTAGTGCACAACTAGTAGACGGCTGTATTTTTTTATATTAAGATTGTGTAATAATAAAAGTATAACAATGCTTCGTGTACAGACTGTTCCTGCAGAACTTCAAAGCAGGTGCGAGGGTACTCAACGATGCCGAGACCCAAACTTTCCTCAAGGCTGGAGACACCGACGGTGATGGCAAGATTGGAGCTGTTGGTAAATGTCTTTGATGATCACCGCAGACATAGTGAACGTTCCTGTGAACCGAAAGCCATTTTTCTTTAACCGTTTTTTCCTCCTTTCTTGCAGAGTTCGCTAACCTGGTTAAGGCATAAAATGCTTCTGACCAACAAACTCGACTTCTCGCTCTGAAGGAACAACTTTGCCCAAGACCTCCAATGTTCATCTGACTATAAATAATTTTTGTACCGATGCTTATGAGAAGTTTCCTCCCATGCAGCACACTGTCCAAAATGAAGATTGTGAATGTAGCGCGGCTGTGTATCCTGTCTTAAATATGAATTTTGCTTACTGTAAAATCTGATGCACTTTTACGGAAACGGACGATAAGAAAAGAATAAATATTCTTTTGCAATATTGACTTTATGTCCATTCTTTTAAGCTTATAGCTTCTTTTATAACATACAGTGTACAACAGGAAACACAAAACATGCCATTTAGCCTGGAATGTTGAGGCAACCGTAATCAGTTATACTGTAGATCAGGGGTCCCCAACCCCCGGTCCGTGGACCATCTGATACCGGTCCGCAAACAAAATATTTCATGGTACAAATTATATTTTTTTTGTATTCGAGCTTCCGGATCTTATTTTGAAAAATGACGATTTCCACCTTCGCCTTTCTGCCGCACTTGACTCTGTTGCATCATTTCACACATTGGCTAACCGCTATTATAATTTTAAGCTAACCACAAGCTCGCCCTTGAAAAAAATGGGTCTAACCCAGGGGTGCTCAATCCTGCTCCTGGAGAGCTACCTTCCTGAATATGTTCGCTCCAACCCTAATCATGCCCACCTGACCATCCAGTCATCTAATCAAGGCTTCAGACTTTGAAATGAGTCTTCAGGTGGGCATGATTAGGGTTGGAGCGAACATGTTCAGGAAGGTAGCTCTCCAGGAGCAGGATTGAGCAGCCCTGGTCTAACCGGTCAGCAGAAACATTTTCATACATAAAACTGGTCTCTGGTGCAAAAAAAAGTTGGGGACCCCTGCTGTAGATTATTTGGTGAACAGAATAAGTGCAGTGAAACATCATCATGATCATCATCATCATCATCATCATTCTCACATCTGCATAAACCTATACTGCAACTGATCAGACTACAGGACCATTGTTGTGTAGTTCATTATGAGAGGATCGGTGGCATTATGTCCATTCATTCATTTTCTGAACAGCTTAATCGTAATTGAGGTCACGGAGAGGCTGATCCTGCGCTTCCTCTCCAGTCCAGATTGTGGCGGTAATACACCGCCAAAAAAAGGAAAAGAGATGAAGAATCTGTTGTGTTTTAAGTGTAAATAAGTTTAATGTTTCCTGCCATTTATTTTCTGCCGTTTTTATTATTTCATTTGCCCTGAAGTGAGGGCAGAGCACACCCGGACAGCTCACTAGGCAGAAACAATGTGACGGGTATGCAGCTTACTCTTACCGAAAGTCAGCGATGGTTCTTTTACATCCCTCTCACCACAGACAGTGAGACACATGGCTGGCCTTTGATAACCCAGTTAGGTGCACTGGGGGGACAGAAATGACAACCTGTTGAGAGTGGGGATTGAACCCCCGATCTTGGGATCAGTAAGCCAGAACCCTGTGACAGCGCGTGACAACTTGGTGATCATAGGGCTTGTATCCGCAACCTTCGGATCGGTAAGCTGTGAAATTATACTTTTTATTAAATTGCTTATACTCGTCATATAAAAATAATTAGCAGTATTATCAGTGCAGTAAGTTGGGCGGCACGATGGCATAGTGGTTAGCATGTCTCCCTCACAGCAAGAAGTTCCTGATTGATTCCCAGGCTCGGCCATTCCTGTGTGGAGTTGGAATG
This sequence comes from Euristhmus nudiceps, assembly GCA_030068295.1. Taxonomy (NCBI): domain Eukaryota; kingdom Metazoa; phylum Chordata; class Actinopteri; order Siluriformes; family Plotosidae; genus Euristhmus; species Euristhmus nudiceps. The sequence continues at coordinate 10,507,520 of JAQNCB010000003.1, forward strand.
TTCTCTCTGTGTTTGCACAGGTTTCCTCCAGGTACCCCGGATTCCTTCAGCAGATCAACGACATGCCTAGTCGGTTAATTGGTCGTTCCACTTTGCCCCTAGATGAGAGTGTGAGTAATTTTTTTTTCAATTCTTTTTTGCCCTGCAGTGGTCTGCACCCAGTGTTGTCAGGGAAAGGTACCAGCGTCCCTGCAACTCGAGTAGGTGTAAGTGGATCGGTAAATGATGGAGGGAGTGAGTGCACTGCGATGAATTATCTTCATCCGCCCGCCTCATTCATTTCCATCTTTACTCTTAAAACCATCATCGTTATCGTCCCAGCCATGATGATCCTCTTCACCACCATTATCACAGTAATTAACATCGAATGCATCCTATGAGACTTTCGTCAAGAGTCAGCTGCATATAGCCATCACCGTGTTTCTGCCCTGGTGCCATATAGCCATGGTGAGCTGTCCAGGGTGTACTCTGCCTGGCGCCAGCCTCCCTGCGACCCTAATTAAGGTTAAGCATTTCAGAAAATGAATGAATGGGTGTTTCAAGCAGATTCTGACAACCTTTACAGTTCTTTATGGGAGGCTGGTGTCCATCTCAGCTAATTCTTGGTGAGGGCAAGGTACACCCTGAACAGCTTGCCAGATCATTGCAGGGCCAAAACACACTCACTTTCACACTGAGGGGTGATTAGGCACGGAGAGAACATACAGAACACACAGAAATTCCCCAAGCCCCAAGTCCGGGAACTGAACCCAGGACCTTCTTGCTGTGAGGCGGACATGATAACCCCTCCGCCACGGTAACGCTTTATAATTTAATAAAACCATATTCTTTCAAAAGGCATGAGGGTTTAATCACTAATAGAAAAAATGTCCAATGAGATCCATGTGTGCAGTAGTTACAGGTGTTATATTTATATGGTGATCCAACCAAGCAATGTTTTTTTTTATTGAAATGATTATTTTCATGCATCATCTCTGATGTTAATCTAATGAATGTGTGGTGATGTCACACCTCTTCTTCCTAAATAGCCTCTTTCTGTCATCTCCACCCCTCTCTGTTGCTTGTGTCAGGTTACATCCCAAAAGTCTTAAAACCACAACATCCGGGGCTCCCGAGCGGCGCATCGACAAGATGCATGACTATTAACCCAGAGATCGCAACTTCGAATCTAGCTTAATGCACACAGCCGTCCATGGCTGGGAGTCCGTGGAAGCTAATTGGCCGAACTCTCACGGGAGGGAGGAACGGCATACTTTCACTTTCCTGTCACTCACAGCGATCGCCGGCCAATCATAGGCGTCCGTGAGCTCGTTCGTGTAAAGGAGCAGCTAGCGCTGTCCCGCCGAGTGTGTTAAACTGCAACCAAATATGCATGGCACCGCAGTTCGAAACGAGGCGGGTGGCTAGCATTACACGTCACGGAATGAGCGTCTGCATGCATTCGCCCCTCCCTGGTCGGTGGTGGTTGTGTGATAGAGAAGGCAATACCTGATGGGTGGGAATTGGATATGACTAAAATGGAGTAAAAACTTCCACACTCACTATCTTATACACCAATCAGCCATTATATTAACATTAACATAAAACAATAACATATTTTTTTAAAATAATTCTTATATTTTATTATAATCCTTTGTTATTAAATGTGAGATTTTTCTGTTGATAGTTGTACAGCTGTCAATTACAGTGGAACCTCGAGATACGAAAGCTTCAGTACACGAAAAATTTTACGAAATGATACGCAAAGGTTTTTTTTCGCTTCATTTTAAATTATTCAGCATACGAAAGAAACGGAACAAAATTTCCCATCATGATCAGTACCCTGATCCTGCGCTTCCTCTCCAGTCCAGATGGTGGCAGTAATACACCGCCAAAAAAAGGAAAGGAGACGAAGAATCTCATGTGTTTTAAGTGTAAATAAGTTTAATGTTTCCTGCCATTTATTTTCTGCCATTTTTGTTATTTTCTTTGCCCTCTTCTTAGTCACTTTCGCTTTCGGACATCGCCTCACTCGAAAGGGAAGGTTCCACAATTTCCTATTATTTTTTTCTCTTTTTTTGCATTATGTTCTATTATCTACTTCATGTACAGGTAGTAACGGTTAGGTTCGGTATACTGAATGGTTCAAATGTATTTGGCTCTTACTTCATTCTGGTTTTACCCTCATTATAAAATTTAATGTGGTGTTTTCGAAGAGCTTGGAACGAATTAGGCGATTTACATGTAAAACGCGATTCATTATACGAAAAAATCATGATACGAAAGCCGATCCGGAACAAATTAGTTTCGTATCTCAAGATACCACTGTATAATACATACATTACTTACAAACTTCCCTTTCCACAGTTGCTTTCTGTTGCTATGCATAATTTTACCTGAGAGCGTAACTCCTACAGAATCTGTTCTCTGGGACGGTAAACACCCAGGTGACATTTAATTTATTCATTCATTTTCTGAACTGCTTAGCTCTAATTAGGGCGGCGGGGAGGCTTGTGCCCATCTCAGCCAACTCTGGGAAAGGGCAGAGTACACCCTGGACAGCTCCCAGGTTAAATTTAGAATACCGGATTGGCCAAAAGGCCATCTCTCTGGACTGTGTGAGGAAACCAGAGCACCTAAAGGAAACAAACATGAGGAGAACATGCAAACTTCACAACGAAACACCCTCACCAACTGCAGGACTCAAACCCGGGTCCATCTGGTTGTAACCCATGACCGTTAACAGACCATTATCCGACTGTACCCCAGCACATGCATACATGTATGAACATTAATCTCCAGCTGTTCTTCAGGTTTAATTGGCAGCATGATTTTAACATTAATTTCAATGCTGCAATAATATATTTACAGTATAAAACTCTGTACATACTTGACAAGTCCATTAGATGTCAGTATTTCCTCATGGATTATACTCCTCCTGGCCCGGTACTACTGTAAATAGTATACCATGGATGGAATACCATTTGGATGCCAAAACATGCACCCTGCAAACTTGAGCTCCAATCTTAATGGCTCAAAATGGTGAGAACACTTCATGCAATCATCAAACAGTGTGTGAGAAGAACTGCACATTTTAGAGTTAAGGAAAACCGACAACATGCAAAATAGGGCTAAGATACACTGAGCTACAGGACAGGAGGTATCTAATATATGCATGACATCATGGCTGGAGTGTGATAAGAAGCCCTGCTGGATCCAGTGTCCTCATCTAGTTCATGGCACACACGTGAGTGCACCGGACTCTTGGGTTTCTCTTTCCGGCAACCTCAGAACAGGTTACTCTGAGCTACGCAGTACAGGACAAATTTCAAGTTACAGTGATATGAGCTTCACAGGACAAAATCTAGGTGACAGTAAATTTCCAGGTTTATTGTAAGCTATAAGATATTATAATCAGGGCTGTAGTGGTGGGTACACGCCGTGTGCTCACTTATTTTAGTGGTTGAGTTGCGTGTACTGACTTAATTTGGCCTACTTATAGTTGATCAACGTAAATTTCCGCAAATGTGTAAATAAAAAGCGGAGATGAAGCGCTAAATACTTTCAAAGCCCCTCATAGACACGGAGATGAAGAGATGAAGAGCTAAATACTTTCAAAGCCCCTTACAGAAGCAGAGATGAAGAGATGAAGCACTAAATTCTTTCAAAGCCCGTCACAGACGCGGAGATGAAGAGATGAAGCGCGAAATACTTTCAAAGCCCCTCACAGACACGGAGATGAAGAGATGAAGCGCTAAATTCTTTCAAAGCCCCTCACCGACGCGGAGATAAAGAGATGAAGTGCTTAATACTTTCAAAGCCCCTCACAGACACAGAGATGAAGTGCTAAACACTTTCAAAGCCCCTCACAGACGCGGAGATGAAGAGATGAAGCACTAAATACTTTTAAAGCCCTTCACAGACACGGAGATGAAGAGATGAAGAGCTAAATACTTTCAAAGCCCCTCACAGACACGGAGATGAAGAGATGAAGCGCTAAATACTTTCAAAGCCCCTCACCGACGCGGAGATGAAGAGATGAAGCACTAAGTACTTTCAAAGCCCCTCACAGATACGGAGATGAAGAGATGAATTGCTAAATACTTTCAAAGCCCCTCACAGACGCGGAGATGAAGAGATGAAGCGCTAAATACTTTCAAAGCCCCTCACAGACACGGAGATGAAGAGATGAAGAGCTAAAAAGCACGCGCACCCCCCCACCCCCACCCCGCTCTGCACTCCACCCACCTTGGTTGCTTCGCTTCCATCGTGTACTCACTTATTTTTTGACCACTACAGCCCTGATTATAATATTATGAACAAGCTTGCGCATTAGCTAAATATCTCTTGAATTGCGTTAATGAACTTCAGGAAGAAATCGGGGGCGGCGCGGTGATGTAGCGGTTAGCATGTCCGCCTCACAGCAAAGAGGTCTTGGGTTCGAGTTCTGAGGGAAAGCATTTCTTTGTGGAGTTTACATGATCTCCCTGTGCTTGCATGGGTTTTCTCCGGGTACTCCGGTTTCCTCCTACAGTTCAAACACATGCACATTACACGAACTAGTTGGTTTAATATTCCCTTGTATGAAAGTATGTGTATGAATAGTTGTTTGTGTGTTGACCCTGTGATGGACTGGTGAGCTGTTCATGGTGAACCATGAATTCATGGCTGAGACAGGCTCCAGCCTAAGTGAAACCCAGACAGGATTAAGTGTTCAAGAAATGAGTGAGAGACAGAAGAAGAAGAAATCAAGCGCAAGTACAGAGTATTGTCAGCTTAACTAATTAGTAGCTCCACCCTTCATGAAAACAAACAAATTGAAAAGATTTTTGATTTACTTGTCGATAATAGGAATATGTGAAAAATTATAGGTGCATTTGTTTCCATTCAACCTCATAATTATGTTGAAAACACTACCATTGTGGAGCACTGGCTGGTGGCCCGGTGGAAAGGTTCTGGATTACTGATCCCAAGGTCGGGTTTTCAAACCCCACTATCACCAGGTTGTCAATGCTGTCCCTCCCAGTGCCGTTAACTGGGTTATCAAAGGCCGACCATGTCTCTCTCTCTCTCTCTCTCTCTCTCTCTCTCTCTCTCTCTCTCTCTCTCTCTCTCTCTCTCTCTCTCTCTC
>JAQNCB010000003.1:10600163-10610819 GCA_030068295.1 Euristhmus nudiceps
CCCCCCCGGGGGGGGGGGGGGGGGGGGGGGGGGACACTTCACTTAAACAGACTATTCACTCATCCGGACACCTTTTAGTATGTACGAGCGAGGTTCGACTGTCTATATGTAGGATGAACTACCAAAATGTGATCATGTGAAGGGTTTTTGCTGACCACAACACACGTATACATACACACCATAAACAAACTTGCTTTATTTAGACTTCGGTTTCAAGGGGCTCACTCACCAAAACAGAATAACGAGTGTTGTTTTTCCAGCATCAAATAATGTCTACACTCAACGGATCACCAGACAGCTGAAGCTCTAATGCTGGAAGCAAGTCCGTGACGACAGGTGCAAATAATAATAAAAAATAAAATTTCGCCATTTCTGTTTTCAGTACAAATGAAAAACAACGTAGGGTGATTATGGCTCTCATCATGTAGTTTATGTCACAACCTACCAGTGCCCTGAAGATCTTGTATAAAAAAACAAAACAAAAAAAAAAAAAGCAAAAACAAAAAATTGAAAAAAAAAAAAAAAAATGTATTATTGTGGTCTGTTTTGTGCATTTGTCATACAGAGGCAAAAATACAACATAAATGATTTTTAACTAATAATTTTCAACCTCCTGTTCATGTCCCGACTTCCATTCAGGTCATTGTGAACTGACATGGGCGTAAAGTGATAGTGATTTTACATTTCTAACTCAAAGTACATTATATGGACACAAGTTTATGGACACTTGACCACAGCGCTCATGTGCTTCCCGATCGTTGGAGTCCAGGTTCCATTCCTCTTTGCTGTGATAATCAATTTCTCTCTGATTTCTTCTGCCCACAACATTTCGGAGTGTCACTGTGGGGATTTGTGATCATTCATCCACAACAGAATTATTAAGGTCAGACACCTATGTAAGGCACGGCCACCTGGGGCAGTTGGCATTCTGGTCCATCCCGAAAGGTTTTCAGTGGGGTTAAGGTCAGTGCTCTGTGCAAGCCGTTCACGTTCTTCCACTCCAATCACGTCTTCATGGAGCTCAGTGTGTGTGCGGGTGGACTGCTATGCTGGGAACCGGTTTGACCCGCTTCACTTTACTGAAGGGAAATTCTAACTCAACAGAAGACAAAGCCGTTCTGCACAATTATGTGTTTCCAACTTTGTGAAAAAGATACAGGTCTGATGGTCAAGTGTTCATAAACCTCTGTCCATAGAGTCAAAGATAAAGCACGAGATTGAATGTTTTTCAGAAAATTTCATACACTTCCCCAGAAATTTTATATACAGGGATCCCTCACTTTTGGCGGTTAATGTGGGGTCGAGATCCTACGAGAACACCAAATTTCCGCAACGTAGAATCGACCCCACTGACTGACGTATACGTACATGTATATGTGTATATAATATCAATAAATACATATTCAACACTATAAATGCTTATAATAACAAACATTTAAAAATAACGCACAAGATGTAAATAAAATATAAATTATATTAAATACATGCGTGTAATTGTACATAGATATAAATAAAGTGTAAGAAATGTCTTGAATTCCGGCTTTTCTGTCTCACGAATGCTGCTATTTCAGAGCCGAGTCCAAAACCGGAGTCGGTAGTGAACTTGCCGCCTTTCCCTTAACCTTTCCCCTATCTAATAGTGAAAGAGTGAAGAGAAAGGCTGCAAGGTCACTACTGACTCCGGTTTGGGACATAGCCTCTGAAATTTTGCAAGCTGATTGGTCGAGACGAATTTCCCAGCAGAAGAGGCTGGGATCAGAATGCGAGTCAGTAGCGCCCCCTCGAGGCATTTTCATGAACATTTCCCTTATGTTTCCTTTTTTTTTTTTTTTTTTTTGATGAATATCTTTTTAAAAAAAAAATCTGCGATGCACTGAAGCTACAGAACCTGAAGCACAATATAGTGAGGGATGACGGTATAGATATACATTTTTTACGGTTTCTATCAAGTAAAATCACTGCCCATGTTCCATACAAGCAATGTCAAACCCAGTCTATAGATTTGAAAACTGTGTTGTAACATAAAAACATTGAAATCCATCATTACCCCTAAAAAATGAACAAAGCTCTTATTGGTGTAATGTAAATGATGCGCAAAGATTTCATCTTTTATTTATTTATTCTTATGTACAGTCTGAGAAAAGTCTGTCTACAGCTATACAACTTTTTATAATAATTTTTTTTTTGTCCGAGTCGGTTCACCACTCAGCTGCTAGCACAAGAAAACACACTGATAATGATTAATGAACTCATCATTAAAAAGCCAGCTGGTAAATAAAATCACAACATTACTTCATATAATAGATACAAAGAGAGCAGACATAATTAGAAGAAAAGAAAGACAGGCAGCTAAGTGGTCAACCAATTTAGGTGTCTTTAAAAATTCTTTTTTTTTTTTTTTTTGGTTGGTTTTTATTAAGTTTTGTGTGTTTTTCTTCACCATTTTGGTATTTTCATATTATATATATATGCGCTGATTTCCGTTTTTAAAACCACATATGTAAAAATTTAAAAGAAATAAATAACTAAATTAAATTAAAAAAAAAAAAAAAAAAAAAATTATAATAAAACACAAAAGGCTAACTATCCGACCAAAATCAAAAGTTTTTTTTTTTTTTATTGTTGATTTTTTTGTAGATTGTTATTCAATTTTTTTTTCATTTTCACTCAATAGGGTGTATATAATTCATATATATTTATATATACACTTACTTAAAATACGAGTAATAGCCATTGCTACTATTGGAACTCCCTATGCTAAGGTCTTGTAACAGAGAGATGGGGTCGCTGTTCTTTTTGGTCTGCTCAGGCAGCGGGCAGCGGGGCTTGGGAGGAGCTCGCAGGGCACTGGCGTAGGACATGGCAGGGGGTTTGTTGTGGCCCAATGCTGGCATAGAGCCCACTCCTCCTGGGTCTGGGGGGGTCTGCTTGCTGGGCAGGAGGGCTGGAAACTGTCCATGCTGCTGAAGCGCTGCAAGGCCAGCGGAGTGAGGAGGCTGCTGCACACACTCAGCCTGGACATGTTCCTCTGCAGCATTTAACACCTTAGAATCTGAAAAAGGGGTAAGCACAGAATTATAGGTATTTAAAGAACACCCTGCATCCTAATCCCACAGTGACCCAAGAAAATGGCTAATTCACAGCTGATATGTAGCCATCTACAATCCAAAGGGTCATTACTGTAAACTACCACGTATATGTGCATCCAAGCTGCATGAAAACGCAATCTCAAACACCAGCTAACAATTGAGTGCCGTCACAATTCACACGTCTAAAACTGGTTCCGAGGCATCGTGTGTGTGTGTGTGTGTGTGTGTGTGTGTGTGTGTGTGTGTGTGTGTGTGTTGCTGGGAATGGTGAAATCAGAAATTAATTTTGCCGCAATGAGAAAATGAGGTAAAAACAGGATTGCTTCGTTGACGTGTACTTTTTAATGAAATGTGACATTAAAAGTTACTGTGATGTGCTTGCGCATTTAAGGGAGATGCTGAAGAAGATATCAACTTGCTCTTTTATCATGTGATTAAAAACCTTGGCTTCAAACAACCTCAAAAACACTACCATAAAATACTACAGCAATTCCACTGAAAATCAGTCACCGAACAGGAATAAAGGGGAAACAAATTCTGATCCTTCTGCTACTCTTTCAGCTCTCGCCTCAGTGTCTCTATGCTCATAGTGCAGAGATGCCTCAGAAATAGATTTGCCGGATTCTTCATGACTTTTTCCCAGTATTTTCGAAAACGTTTCAGTAACACTTCTTCCACACACATGAATTAGCAACAAATGTCTTATTGACATTTATTTTACATCATACTTAAAATCTAGAGGTAGGATGGCAACACCATCATCATATGACTCACATGTGCTCCCTCTCGCGCGAGACAGACAGAGAGAACACGCGCTCTTTTTATTTTTCCGTACAAAATAGCACCCTGTAACGCAACACCGTATTTACATCAACTTTCCGTACAAAATACGGAGAATCAGTACTGGTAGGCATCTCTGCATAGTGTCACTATCTAGCTCGTACCGAACAATCAGAGACAGGGATAATTCTTACATCCCAATCGGCTAACCAGGTTTCATATAAAGCAGCTCGTAGCTAATAAAATGTGATCATACAAAGAAATGTATTCATTTTATAATTATAATAAAATAGCAATAAAATACCAACACAGCACAATAATAATTTCAGTTACCACAACTAATTCTAAAAACATCATATTTTAATTTCTGAGCACAGGCTACTGCTATTAGCCAATTACATTAAACATGATAAAAATAATACAAATACTAGACTTTTATTTGGGCCTGTACGGGGTCTAAAAAAGCCTGATTGAACCCACGCAAAATTTTAGTTTGACACCAAAATAAATAAACAGACAAACAAACAAATAAAAATATTTTCTGTCCATTTTTTTCTGCATTTCTGACGTCCTGTTATGAAGCCAACAGGCTTAATACGGAAACCAAGGCATCCCTTCTCCCCAGCAACGCTCCTTCTCGGGGATCCCAAGGCTTTCACAAGCCAGACAGGATATATAATCCCCTCCAGCTGGTTCTGAGCCTGACCCTCCTCCCAGTTCAACATACCCACAACAATGAGGCATTCTACACAAATGCCAGAACCACCTCAATGGTCTTCTTTCGATGGGCAGGAGCAACCTCAAGCCCCCCCCCAGAACCACAGCAATGGCTTCTTATAAAAATAATAATCAAAGAACAAATGTTACAGCTCAATATTTCTCCATTTAATTTGAATAGTGATTGTTTTGAAGCCTAATTTCAATTAAATGCATACATAATAGGGGGAGTGAGTGTATCTTAAGTTTAATACAAACATTTCATAGCAAAATTGGTTTTCAACTTCTAACTTGTGTGTGCTGCACAAAAAAAGGGGAGGATTTTAAATGACAAGTGCGCTCATAGCCCAATTCAGCTACAGTCAGTATCCGAGTTACGACCACTCGTACTTACGACCATGTCTAGCAGATGCCTATTATGACTTCACTGTACATGTCTGGCAGCGCGTAAGACAGTTGTGGCAGCGCAGCATCCCAGCATCTCACACTCTCAGCATCCTACCACAACACTCAGTGAATAGATACCGTCACAGTAACATCTCTTTTACAGTACAACTTTACATTCATTTACTGAACACCGTGACCAAGTCTGATTCATCAGATGGCAATTCTAGGTCCAAAAAAAAAAAGAAAAAAAAAAAAAAACAAAAACAAAAAAAAAAAAACCCTTTGTTTCCGGTCACCCGACCGACTCACTTATTTTCCGCCGACTCTAAAGTGTTTTTCATGTGTTCTTGTAACCCAGTGTTTATTTAATAACAGACTGTTATTCAGTATCAATAGGTACACTGTCTCTTTAAGCATGCCAAACGGGAAAGTTCGTGGGTTGCACTTGAGCGGTGCTGAGAGAGAAGGGGGTGCGCGCGCTGCGGGCGGAGCACGGAGTGGGGGGGGACTTTTACCGACCTACCTACCCAAAATTATTCTGCAATGTTACCAGAAACAATGGGTTGTTTTTTTTGGCCCTACCAACAAAGCAAGGAAGGCACTGTCACTGGAGACGAAGATCAAAGTGATAAAGCAGTATGAATGAGGAAAAAAGTAAATTTCTTCGCACGGGATCTCCATCTCTCCCACTCACGGTGTCTACAATTTTGAAGAACAAGGACCGCATTAAAGAAGCAGTGAAATCAGCAGCCCCAAATGAGTCAACTATCATCACAAAACAGCGTGAAGGACCGATTGCACAGATGGAAAAGTTGCTATACACGTGGTTGGAAGACAACAGGCAAAGAAATGTGAAAGTGATGTGAACGGTGCAAAGTCAGGCTCCAAGTTTATTTCGCGTGTTGAAAGAACGTGCAGGTGAAGAATACGCTTCACATGAATTCATAGCGAGTGCTCAGTGGTTTCATTTTCGAGATCAGACTTGCGACCAACCTGACTTGCGTTTGGTCGGAACCGATCCAAGTCGTAACTCGGATACTGACTGTATCAGCAAATCTGATCATTTGAAGTATTCTCCTGAAAGAAAGGCTTTTACGGTTATCTATCAAAAACTCACCTAAAATATCCCTCTGAGGGACGAGGTGACTCGCTCCATTGCACGGAATGCTGTGGAGGGGCGCGGGGCCGGGGCTCGGCCACAGATCTGCAGGGGGGTATGTGAAACAGGCCGCTGGATCCTGAGACTCCTTACACTGCACTACGCTCTCCCCATATGTTTGAGGAGAGCTGGAGGATATCCGCCTCTGGTACAGAGGCCGCCCGGGCCCTCGCGGTTCATACTGACAAACAAAGGATAAGAGACTAATGACTCATCTTTAATCTGACATTAAACGATTATTGCATAGTCTACTTCTTGAACACTACACAGAGTACGTGTAATGCAGCCCAAAAATTATTTCCTTGGGTGCATTGTTTTATAAAAGTCACACCTCTTCTAGACTGTGCAGGGCACTGTGTGGGGCCTGGAGCTGCTGCTGCTGCTGCTGCTGCTGTTGTTGTTGTTGCTGTTGTTGTTGTTGTTGCTGCTGCTGCTGCTGCTGCTTGTGCTGCTGAAGCTGAAGCTGTGTGAAGGGGCCCTGCTGTAGGCCAAATGTCAGCGTAGGGGACTGCTGTGCCCCAGCATGATGCCAGTGAGCCTCAGGCAGAAGGTACTTGACGGGCACGTGTTCCGGCGGTAGAGGGAGTGCGGCCTGACTGAAGGCCTGCTGCTGGTGAAAAGGGAGTTCACGGCTGGTCTCTGGGAAAGGGAAAGGTCCTGGAGCTGGAGCATGATTGTGGTTATTGGAACTGCTGGAGGTGGATGAAGGGAGGGCAGAGGAGGCAGTGGAAGGTGAGGGGAGCTCTCCAGGAATGTGGGGCTGCTGGACCTGCCGGTACTGGAGCAGACGTGACTGCGGAGGGGGCATTTCCGCAGCTTCACGTTGCTCATATGACTCCAGGGCGAGCGATTCCCGTGGTAGAGCGGGATACCTGCAGGTCAAAGAGGTGGAAGAAAAAGACAACATTGGAGTTTCGGAAAACTCATTCACTAAATTATTGACCTTATTACAGAGAAAGTAGTACAGTGGAACCTCGCGATATGAAAGCTTCAGTACACGAAAAATTCATTTCAGGAAATGATATGCAAAGGTTTTTTCACTTCATTTTACGAAAAATTATTCAGCATACGAAAGAATACGGAACTCGATTTCCCATCATGCATTGGTCAAGATCCACACTCCAGTCCAGTTGGTGGCACTAATGCACCTTGAGTCGGTTTGTCAACCGCCAAAAAAGAGGAACAGAAGAAGGGTCCAGTGGAAATTAGAAGATTGAGTTTAATGTTTCCAGCTATTTATTTTCTGCCGTTTTTATGATTTTCTTTACCCCACTTTTGCTTTCGGACATCACCTCACTTGAAAGGTAAGGTTTTCCTATTTTTTTTGCATTATGTTCTATTATCTACTTCATATACAGGTAGTAACGATTAGGTTCGGTATATTGAATGATTCAAATGTATTTGGCTCTTATTTCATTCTGGTTATACCCTTCTTATAAAATTTAATGTGGTGTTTTTGTAGAGCTTGGAACGAATTATGCGATTTACATGTAAAACACGATTCATTATATTGAAAAAAAAAAAATAAAAATCATGATACGAAAGCCACTCCGGAATGGATTCATTTCGTATCTCGAGGAACCACTGTACTTTCAGATTCCACAGCCAAGTGGACAAAAATAAGAAAACAAAAGTGGGATATAAATATTAGTGCACCTAATAAAATGGCAACTACATTAAACTTGATAAATAACAGGTCATTAAAGATGAACAGAATTTACTACACCAAGCTTCTTTTAGTCAAACTGCAATGAGCTCAGACAGACCTAGGCATGGGTGCTCGGGGCTCATCCTCAGCAGTGGTGCCCAAGCCCCAGTTGGCACGAAGCAGCTGCTGGGGGATCCGCATGCCAGGCTGAGCCAAGTGTGCCAACTGCTGGGTCAGGGTGAAAGGAGGCACAGCACCTTGCAGGAAGGGCCCGGTCTCGTTCCACTGGCCTAGACGCACCGCCGGCTGCTGCTGTTGTGGTTGAGGAACCAGTGTCTCAATGCCAGAACAGTTTTGCCCATCTGAAAACAGCATGCAGGTTTCAGTTTGAGTGTTACGAGCATAAATCTAAAAGTCAATTCATTTTCATTAAAACATGGCCGTCTGATTCTGTTGGGAATTCATAAGGATGCAGTTAAATAGAAGCTACCAAATGAAGCTTCCTGGCAAGATTCGGAAAAGCTGCTGCCCAATAAACTAGAAAGCAGATGGACAGATTTAACAGTAAAATGGTCATGCATTACACATGGCCATATTGGGGGCATATCAGAACTCAATTAGAGAAAAACAAGTAAACAAATCAAATTTTTAGAAGCATGTTGACAAGCAAATATTTTGGTAGCGACACACAGCACAACACTGTAGCCAAGAACAAAACTGGGCAAAAATGTTACTTAAGCATTATACTGGGCACTACGGCCAATCTAAGCCAACGAGCAAAGGGTCTGAAAGTGGCCTGGGCAACACTGCTACTTTCGCTTTCATTTTTCCATGATCTCGCGAGACGACCATCTGTATACCGCCGTTTTTTTTCGAATCTTCGATATTTGAAGTGTCTTTCAGAAAGTTTAAGATTGTGCATTGACTTTTTCCTGATTTTTTTCAAGTTTTTTTGCAAAGTGTAGGATTATAGGTATGTAGCATATAGCGATGCAAGTTTTGTAAAGACACCTGCTTCCCTCAGCACCTTGGCGGCCAGTAAACTGAACAGCTTTTGTAAGTAGTGTGTGTGTGTGTGTGTGTATGTGTAGTGCACATGAGTAACAATTCACATTTTTTTTTCTTTTTTATATAAATATTTGTGTTCATACTTGTATAAACATTGGATAGCTGAAAAGCAAATAAAAACACATAAATCTGAATCCATTTCCCTTTATTTTGGTTTTGATTTAATTTATCTATATCCAGCAACACCGAAGATACGAAGTTTTTACTAATATAACCCGAAATGCCACAAAAGTCTTGCCTGCACAGAGCTAGAAAATGGAAAAACATGTGCCCAGTAAATGGTTAATTCATTCACTCAATCGCTAAAGCTCGCCTAAGGTTGAGGAGAGGCTGGCACCCATCTCGGCCGACACTGGGCAAAGGTGGGGTATATATCCTGACCAGCTCATTAGACCCTTGCAAGGCCAACACATACGCAACCATTCACACTCACATCCACACCTAGGGGTAATTTAGAACAGACAATTGGCCTAACGGTCATGCCTTTGGACTGTAGGACCCAAACAAGCTTCACACAGAAACACCCAAATCCAGGACCGGAACCCAGAACTGCCTTGCTTTCAAACTTCATACAACACACACAGAAATGCCCAAACCTGGGACTTCAACCTTGGAGCGTCTTGCTGTAAGCCAGATGTGCTTACACCACTTTGCTCTTTTTCCCCCTAAAGGTAGTCACGTAAATAAGTTGCCATACTAGACGTCATGGTGATAAAACAATGGCACCCCCAAGCCCTTGACAGTCTGTTGTCCAAAATCCTGAATCTAAAAATGGCTGAGAGAGCACACGTACCCAGGGAGTCCCCAAGCAGCGAGTCTAGACTCTCCTCCCCAAAGCTGTTGAGGCGCATTGGCTGCTGATGGGGTTGGTGCTGGGGGGGCAATCCTCTCACGATATTCTTCAGCTCATCCGGCACAGTGCACATCAGGCTCTCCCCTCCATCAAGGCCATCCAGCCCTGGAGAGTGCAGGGTGCGCTGGGCCAGAGGGTGACCACCGAAAAATGAGGGAGGGAAGCCAGAGGGCGGTGGCTGTTGGGTCTGCATACGAAGGGGAGGTCTTGGAAGGCCGTAGTGCGCAAGGGGGCCCGAAGGGGCATGAGGGGCAAATGCTGGGTGAGGAGGGGGTAAAGGGAAGCTGAGTGATGGACGCTGGTCTTTCCGCAAAAGGCGATTGGATGGAAACACCAGGCCAGTGTGGGCTTCAGGGCTTTTGTTCTGAACTGGCTCAGGCTCTCCCTGGGAAAGAGGGCAGACAAGAGACCAAGATTTAAACAGTGACAATAATAATAAGAATTAAAAAAAAAAAAACCAGAAACTGATCAGTTGATTATTAAAATCATGTAAAATTCTGTTTTGTACTTATTTCTTTCTGTTGCAATGATCGATGAATAAGGCTACCTGTTTCTCCTTCAGCTCAACAGCTTTTCTTTCAGGTGTCAGCAGCCTACCATGTTCCACTTTTCCATTAATGTCAATCTTTCCTGTAAAGAACACGGGGTATCAGAACATTTAATGCTATGAAAGGAAATTGCATGAAAGGGTCATTGTGTGAATCTTGAACACTTGCTAAAAATTTTGCTAACTAATTAACTGAACAGATTTTCACCTTTTTTTTTTTAACAAATGCAACAAAAACTAGCATGAACTGCTCTAAGGTATTTTCAGTTTCTTAGGGCAACCAATCCCAAAGATAAAATAATGGTTTCTAATTTTTTGTAAGTAGTACTTTTCATAAATATTCATACACACACACACACACACACACACACACACACACACACACGCACACACACATATATATATACA
>JAQNCB010000003.1:10655262-10671769 GCA_030068295.1 Euristhmus nudiceps
TGACAAAAATGCTTCTAACTCATCAAATATTACTTGGAATCATTCGCAAAAATTCTCCAGACATTAACATTGCGTGTATTTCAAAATAAAGCTAAGAGTTTAGTAGTATATAATAGTATGGCCTGGCGGAGGTCTGCGCTCTCCGAGTGCTTTTCTAGTTTGTACTAGAATGAGGCATCTTTTACAGTGAAACTTTGGCCATGGCATGAATACCTGTGTGTGTGTGTGTGTGTGTGTGTGTGTCCATTTTGTCAGGTATTCAAAATATGTGCGCCTTCACGGTTGGAACGTCTCAAAAATATTTTTCCATTACGAGTTTTTTCCTACTTGTCTGTATAATCCTACATGAAGTGATAATTGCGATGTCCTGGGTTATTTATACGTAAAACAAAAGCTCAACATCACCACTTCATGTGCTTCAGGTCATTTCTGTGCACCACTTCTGAAGACTCTCTATACACGTATAGTGAACACTGTAAAAGGTAAGAGCTACATTATCACTGCGGCACACGCCCGAGTTAGTGATCCTATTTCGGGGATGGAGTTTATACCTGAGAGGTCTTGCATGTGGATTGCCTGCCTCCACATATGGATGAAGGTAGTCCTTTATGTACAGATCTGCTGCGCTGTTTGAATGGGTGCAGATGAGGACCCTGTGGAAATAAATAATAAAAATCAATAAAAACACAGACATATATCAACCCAGTTCGGACATGCAAAATTACCGTCGGGCAGACAGTACATTACAAGGTAAAATAAACCAGTGTACAGAAGTGGGACTTTTTCTATTTAAGTGAGAGAGCGTGGATGCCAGGCAGGCAGGTACTCACCGTGTGTCAGGCTGTTTGAGGATGTGTTTCACTGCCTGAGCTAACGTGAAAGTTTTGCCGGTGCCATAGGGGCCAATGATGAGCACGGGTGGGAGATTGATTGACAGTGGAGTGGTGATGGCCAAAATGGCCTCCTTCTGCTTGGCGTTTAATCGAGGATCTAGCTGCTCATCCCACTGCCTACATAAATTAGCACAAATGAATAAACACTGTAATATGCAATAGCTGCGTTCCCATAAAGAGAGAATACTGGCAATAGCACGTAACATACAATTTTACAGTTTGCCCCATACATGAATATAAAGGCCACATATCCACAAACCTTCAGTCGAAAAAGTGTATTTTAATCACCGGCATCCAGGGAATGCTAATGTGCATCTGAAAACGTTCCAGTATTTACCTGTTGGGGCTCCAGGGAATTATAGGCATTAAGCTGACATCAGGGAAGAGGATACTGTTGTCACGGAGGCGGTCTAAAGCATAGTGCATCTCACACAGTGGAAGCCTGTTGAGCTGAAACTGCAGCTCCACCTAGCAGATCAGAGAGGAACCTAATCAACACATGCACCAACATGGCACTCTGCATGTGCCCACGCTACATCGGGCCTTTGTGATCTTTTATGTCTCTTTCAAATGTGGGCAATTCAGGAAATCTGTCAAGAAAAACTAGCAATTTTCAGTATACGCAAATGCTCTAATGAGCAGAACACCCCAACCAGAAGCTCATAAACAAAACTCCACAGGAAGCCACCAGTCTGCAAATGAGCCTTTTTATATCATAACAGACAGCTGTAAAGGATTTCATGGGGATTCCTCTGGACAATAGAGCTGGTCGCGCTCTCTTTATCTCTCTCAAGCGTTAATGGTGCTTCAGTACAGCAGAGTGTGTAAGATTGGAGAGCAGCTATAACAAATGGAAATCACCATACTGCCTTAAAGTGAGGAAGCCCACCTGATTTACAACCAAAGCCTGGTTCCTGGTTTTAGAGGTGGAATTATGATAAAAGGCTCTGGGATTGAAGAAGGAGTTTATTTTTAACAGGATCAATGTTAGAATATATTATCCAATACCAAAAACGTATTCTGAGCTCCCCTTCCTGGGAATTAAATGATTCTCATGTGTCGTAATGCATGTCAAGTTGCATACAAATCACCCGGTGATGTTTGTTTAGACATTAAAACAACCATACAAATCTGTCTGACAGTCTGGCGAATCTTACCTGCAGCTCCCTATCAGGAATCAGACTCAACTCCTCACAGCAGTCCTTACAGATGCGCAGGAAGATGTAATCCTTGGTCTTCTCCTCGATCAAGGCTTCATAGACACGCTCCTTGGCACTGGCAGGCTGACCGTGACACACCCGGTCCCGGCTCACAGGCAACAGCAGCACCGAGTTCACTTTTGTCATCACCAGCCGCCCTGCTAGCGTGTCCTCAGACAATGTCTCTGTTAACTTGAACCGGGCGAACAGCTGGCCGTTTTGGGCGTACTTAGCACCCCCAGATATTCCCGTCAACATGAAGCTTGAGACCAGCTGCAGGTTTACCTTAATGTTAAACCTGGAAAGAAAAAAAATAATAACGTGATGCTTTCCAATCAAATACAGTCATCCCTCGCTATATCGTGCTTCAGGTTCTGCGGCTTCAGTGCATTGCGTTTTTTTTTTTTTAATTGGCAAAAAAAAAATAAATTTTTAAATAAGGAAAAACAGGGGAAAGTGCAGGAAAATGCCGCGAGGGGTCACCACTGACTCGGATCCCAGCCTCTTCTTCTTCTCCCACGAATGCTGGGAAATTTGTCTCGACCAATCAGCTTGCGAGATTTCACAGCCAAGTCCCAAACCAGAGTCGGTAGTGAACTTGCGGCCTTTCCCTTAACTTTTTCACTATTAAATACGGGAAAAGTTAAGGGAAAGGCCGCAAGCACACTACCGACTCCGGTTTGGGACGCGCTCTGAAATCACGCAAGCTGATTGGTCGAGACGAATTTCCCAGCATTCGTGTGACAGAAAAGCCAGAAGTCAAGGAATGTATGTATTTTATATTATTTATATTTTATTTTCATCTTATTCCTGAATATTTATATTTTATTTACATCTTATGTGTTGTTTTTTAATGTTTAATTGTTAGTATAAGCATTTATAGTGTTGAATATGTATTTATTGATATTATATACAAATATACATGTACGTATACGTCAGTCAGGGGGTCGATCCTACTTCGCGGAAATTCAGTGATCGCGTCGGGTCTCGACCCACCATTAACCGCGAAAAGTGAGGGATCCCTGTATACACAAATCCAGCAAAGTAAGCAAAAACAAACATGGTTGAAAAGGTAGGTAGATAGGTAGTCACTGTAGTCGTCTTCAAGCTAATACTCCACATGCACAGCATGCTTATGCGAAAAAAAGCTTGCGGAATGTGTGCAAAAATAAAAATGGTTTCTCAAATTGGGGGGGGGGGTTGATTCCACGTACGCGTATACGGCATGCATATTCCAAATGCAGCAAGAGCGATCGGTCATGTATTGATATTGGCAAGAATCTGCATTAAAACTGGACCGGAGGTACCGACATGATGTGTTTTGTGGGTAATTTATCGTGTACGATGTAACCGAGCCGATCTTCACAAGCAACCCAAACCTTAACTTGAACTGTAGCAGGGTCACTCGTATAATGTTACACAAATTGTCTATATTTCGAGTAGTTGACATTAAACAACTCAAATTAACGGGTTGTTCCTTTGTTAGTGTGTATAAATACTACCCCACTTACCTTAAGAATCAGACTACTTTATTGATCGCCAGGGAAATTGCGTGCACACAGTTGCTCCATACAAGTAAGAGTGAGGTAGAGTCTCGGTGGAAAATTTAAGAAAAATTATATTTATTTATCAAAGCGCCACACGTTGTCTTGGCAACATTACAGATCATGATCTATAGCACTTTGTTTAGTTGCCATAGACCAGCTCCAAGTAGTAGCTGTTTGTACACTTCTCTTTTGACAAACAAAAAAAAAAACAAAAAAAAAAACAAAAAAAAAAACAAAAAAAAAATTGTTGATTCATTTTCTTCAAGTTCACTTATGAACTGACTGGATGCTCCCAATTCATTCTGCTTCTGGGGTCTGTGATGAACCCAGTAATGATGTGCTCCCTTTCTCCTTTTTTCGTTCAGCCATTGCAGTTGCGAATGTTTGAACTTCGAAACTATCATACTCTCTCATAAACAGATGTAGACAATTTTCAAAGCGACTCATCAGACTGGGGCCCTGTATGAACCTCCAAGCACGCATCCCGCATACCGGACACGACGTGTACATAATTCCATTGGGCATACCGTGCATATGGAATCTTAAGTCAACATAGAACTGCTGTCAAATAGTACCTAAATACCTATGGTACCTAAAATCACTCATCCTGCCAATCATTACCAGCAAAGTGTCAGTAAAGACTAATCCAAGTCAGACAGGATGCACACTTTGCAGACTGACTTACATCACTTGTGCAAACCTGTAAATTATACACCTACATTACCACTTTTAAAGAGTCAAAAATGTCAATTAATATAAAATGTCCCAGAACTTATATTTTCTTCCAATTACACAACTTTAATCACTTCTACTCTTAGCTCCAGACTGTATTTATTAGATGGAACATGATTCAAGCATGACCTCTAGTGGCTTGGGACTGCAAATGAGTAAATAAAAAAAGCAAGCAAATCAGTGACTAAAATCGATTTTTATTATGAACCACATAACAGCCTATTATCACTGAAAATCTGCGATTCAAGGAACTCACTTGCTAACTTCTTTGTATTGTGCAATCTCCTCTATGTAGAGCAGGTCATGCAGGCGGGACTGATAGTTCTCACGTGTGAGGGTCTTGTCCAGCACAGACTGGGTGAAGAGTTGGTCAGCGGAAAGGGGAATCTGATAGCGGCTGAGCAGACTGCGCTCCAGCTCCATGTTCTCGTTTGGAACGAACTCCACGATGGTCTTGCAGGAGGAATCCCAGCGCTTCGCTGTCATCAGGAGCTGCTGCCGTGCCTGCATCAAATGCTCCAGGTCTGCAAGGAAAGCCAGGCCATGAGCATGAGAAGTGGGAGTTATATTGTTAGAAATGAAACCGTGGTGGAAACGTGTTAACCAGTGGAGGTTTCATAGGTGACAAAAATTACAGTTTCCTACTGTGTCCGTTTAAAGTATTAATGTCGTGCCAAAAAAGCCTGGGTTGAAAACAACGGACATCACCAATGTTTTAGATATTGTTTTAAACCGTAGAACTGGACGAACGACATTGTTATGGGTGTATAGTGCTCAATTATTTATTTTTGCTGTTGGTGCTCTGTACGTTGCAGTGTTCTCCTTATATGAGAATTTTTTAAGTGATTCTTTAGTATTGTGAGACTATTTTTAACAATTTTAAGTAAAAACTATAATGTTTACACAAAATTCACATTAGATCACTAATGTGTACATCAACAGAAAGGACTGTTGAGGTGAATGTAGCAGAAATTAATAAGGAAGGGTAATGAGCTACCTTGGTGGAGGTTTGCGCTCTATGGGGGTTCTTGATTTAAAAAACACACAGACTATGTTACCATCCAAAATTTAAAGAGTATTATGACAAAACTCTGTACTAACGAGCACGGGCATGTCCCCCATTCACTCAAGTGTCGACATATATTTTATTTGCGATGCAAAGGACACATATTTGAAGAATTTTGACTCTTATTTAGCAAGACTTAGGGTTTCCTTCCATGCTTGAGTATGTATTTGAACTTCACTGAGAAGCTTACCTTCAATCGACGCTGCATCCACCATCACTCTCTGCATCAGCACGGGCTCAGAGCCGAAATCGAACACTACCGTCTGGCGGAAAGTACCAAAGATCTCGGTTCTAAACACCACCTCTACAGAGTAGAGGCAGTGATCCATGCCATTCTGCAGCAGTCCTACTCCACTCCACTCCTGACAGCCTCCCTCACAAACCTGCTGGGGGATCTGGGTGGAGGCATCACCTGCTGACACGGCTGTGATGGAAAAGTGTGGTCGGTTGGCATCATACAGCAGGGCGATGCGGTGCAATATGCGTGCAGGCTGGATGGAAGAAGAAGTGACACAAATGAGAAAGAGCTGATATGGTTCAGACTGAATCCATGTGTGCACTGAGACTTGATCATGACATACAGGAGTAAGGAAAAATGTTTGAATACAATTTAAATGAATAAATATATTCTTTTTGCTTCTGTATTGTTAATTACTTTTAAAACCGAACATATATTTACGCACATTAAAATACAAAAGAATGATTTGAAAAATAGCAGGCACAAACACTGTTCCAGCGCCTGGTGTTAGCATGGGTGCATAGGGTGCCATTACTTTATTTGAAGCCAAGGGGGAAAAAAATAAATAAAATTAAATTAAAAAAAGCACTTGATTGTCAGATCACTTCCTGTTACCCAAAATATATCCACACAAGTCACAGAAGCCAGTAACTACCTTGCAGTAAAGTGAGAATATCCATGAATGAGATGACTTCTTGGTGTTGACGGTGACTGAAAGATCTGAGTTATGTTCCACTGTAACTCCATCTATACAGTCATTAAGCTGAGAAGATATCCAAGAAGGGAAAAACAAAATAACACATAAAAACCATTATCAAAGCCTCCCTGCAGCGTTATCATGTCATTTTATTAAAAAATGATAAAATTATTTAATTCATTCTTCGACCCATAACATCATGAAAGGTTCATTCAATTTGTTTATAAACTTAGGGCCTTTAGATTTGTTAGTAGCCGCAGGAGCCTTTTTAATTGCCTCTCCAGGTACTTCTTTGCCAAGAACTATTAGGATCCAACTTGCTGGAAACATCACACGCATAAAAAGACTAAAAGGAGGATGAAAGGGGAATACATGCAGAAAGTGATTTGCTTGTTGCCCATTGCTTTGTCGTTGAAAGTTTGTCACTCTGGCAGTGCACACTATGTAGTTGGATCATCAACCAGATGCTTTAAGCACTGGTTGCCTAGGTAACCCTCTTGCATGTATTTCCCCATCCACAGTTTTTCAGAGGAACACAAGCACTAGCTGTACCTCCCGATAAGAACATAAATTTAATTTATTTTACTTCACATATTAGAGATTCAAGGTCAGAGCCTAAGTTTTTCTTGCTTCTGTAACACACTGTCGGCTGTCTGCCTATAGTTGTACAGATATTATGTACGAGTATATTTTTTGTCCAGCATTGTATTTCATTTGTAAATGAAGATTTATTATATGCTGTTTTGCTGGTCAGCTATATTTGTTTTGTTCATTTGGCACCCTCTGGTGGTGTTTCTGTAAAACGTGCTCTGATGTAAAATCATTAGGAAAAGACTAGAGTTTTCTAGCAACCTTCTGGAAAGATCCACAGGGTTCCAGAGAAACCTTACCCCTCCAGACAAGGCGGCACCAGATGTTTCTAGAAAACTCTAGTCTTTTCCTATAAATATGGCTGACCAGCAAAACAGCATGACCAGCAAAACAGCATATAATAAATCTTCATTTGCAAATGAAATACAATGCTGGACAAAAAATATACCTCATACATAACACTCTAATATAACGGGATATATTGCTGCTACTTCCAATCAGCAATCAGATAAATATTTCCAAATAACATGTTGGAATGCAAACCACTTTAGAGTCACGTTCCTACAATTGCGGAAACTATGTAATTGTGACAAAGCAAAACAATATAGCATATACAGCTTTTTTGCCTCCTTTGTTTGAGAGCAGGCAGTATGATGGCGTAATGGTTAGCACGTCCGCCACACAGCAAAAAGGCCTGGGGTCATCCAGTGTTGGCCGAGATAGGCACCAGCCTCCCCGTGACCCTAATTAGGATTAAGCGGTTTAGAAAATGAATGAATGTTCGAGAGCAATTAAAGAAAACTGTGCCGTTATAGATTTTCAGGTTTGTCCATTAAGTTCAACATTTCAATTGATCCATTTATCATTTATCAGAAAAAGTGACACCTTATTCAGCAGGAAAATACATTAATGAACAAACATTTGCATGGGTTAGCTAGGTAGCCGACGTGATGTACTTCACATGTAGACTTAAATAAATGTTTTAGGTCATACAACTTCTGAGTGCGGTTGTATAATTAACAAATATAATTTGAAAACAAATGGCCTGTTGGTGTCTTTTTAAACTTCATGTATGCACGAGATAAAAACATAGAAAAAATAAACTGAAATTAGTTGTTTTTCTTTTTAAAGAGTGACTATTCACACCTGTTACGACAGCACTTCAAGTTCAAGTTTGGGGGGGGAAAATGAAAGTTTGTTTGACCCTGAAAAACAAAGGCCATATTGTGCAACTTCATGTTTTTGGGATGGAATTTTGCTGAAATGCTAGGATTTTAGATTCAGTAACCATAACAACCCATGGTTTTTTGTATGCCATTTTCAGTCAAGCTGCATCTACTAGGAATAATTAGCAGTTACTCCATGATCTTGGAGTCAGATTGTCATTGCCGAACTAAACTATAAAACACCGTACCACTTTCTCCGGCGCAAGGGAGTTAATCCACTTCTCAATGAGTGCCTCTGTGTAATTTTCAGTGTAATGCTTCCCATCTTGCTGCTGCTTGAGACGGATGAGTCTAGAGGCATAGCGCTGCTGCCACTCGGTCAGCTCCTCCTGAGAGTGGGCCGAGGTGCACTGGGCTCCGTATCGACACAGCCCCTGCTCTAGAAACCTGCACAGAACCACATGGTTATACGAACAAGCATATCCAGAAAAATGAAGAGAACATCACTGTTATATCAACACGTTTCTCAATAAGCCTGCAAGAGTACATGCTTATTCTAAATCCTGAGTCCTGGTACAACTCTGCTCTATTAGCTTGCACAGAACACAGTGGTGACAACACTCTGGCAAAGAAACTTTTAGATAGTAGCAAGGTTGGCCTGGGAGGGGGCAGGCTTGGGGGTGGCCCCACTAAACACTAGTGGCTGACTGATACGGGATTTTCAAAAGTCAACGGTACTTGGAGAGCAGGGAAGCCTTTTTTTTTTTTTTTTTTCTTAAAATAGCATACTTACTCACTACTTACATTAAAATTACCATACTTAATATTGGACCATTATTTAAAAAATAAACACTGCAAAAAAAATTAAATACTTTGAATCTAGTCACAGTTGGATGCTGTTTCCTTTTATAAACACTGCCCAGCCAAAAGTTTCACACTCTTAATATTTTCATTTATCCTTGATCAGAGCATGTAATCTTCATGCCACTGTTGCACCAGTTGGTCGGGTCGAGGCTCAGCAACATTAATGTGGTGATAAGACGAAGTATGTACTCATTGAGCAGGTGATCGCATCAAATGGACTTCTCCTTCCCTGATGGCGTGGATATAAAATGAGGACTCAAAAAACGAAAGAGTGGACCGGGGAGCATGAGGAATCATTTTCACATATGTATTGGCACCCCAGAGTTTTGAGCTTAACCCTTTTGAAAATTTTTAGGGTGTGATGGGGAAGACTTTATGGAGTGATTCAATTTTTCCTTCATCAGTCCAAGGGGTTGGTGGAAAATAAACCCAACAGTGGATGGAAATAAATATTATGTTGCTTAGGTTTATCTACACAATGGCATGATGATAATGTGCTGTAAGCAAAGTTAAAGGCGAAACAACATTCTGTGCAACTTGTTTTTGCAGTGTATATTAGGCCAAAAAAAAAAAACCCTTTGTTTCCGGTAACATTTCAGAATAATTTTGGGTAGGTAGGTCGGAGACTGCAAGTTCGAATCCAGGTTAATGTCAAGACATTGGTGACTGGAAGCCCACAGGAACTAATTGGCCAAGCGCTCACGGGAGGGGTAGCGTACGCTCACTTCCCTGTCACTCACAGTGACCACCAGCCAATCATGGGCGTCTTTGAGCTCATTCGTACGTGAAGCCGGCTAGCGATTTCCCTCCGTGTGTGTTACGCCGCCCCCAAATATACATGCGCAGCAGTTCGAAAAGAGGAGGGTGGTAGCATGTCATTATGGATGGGACACGTGCATGCTTACACCCCTCCCTCGTTGGTGAAGGTCATGCCATAGCAAAGAAAAAATTTGAAGGGTGGGAATGCTTGAAAGTTTTCAAACCATTTAGTAATATACCTGCATAAATATGACCCGTGTCTAAGTGGCAAAAATACATGATATTCTTTCAGACCCTCTTGTGAAACAATAATGGGAACTGCTGACTGGTTATCGATATCACTATATGGCAAGCCATCTTAACCAAGACGGAGAAAAAAACATTACCAAACATAATACTAGCACCTCCAAAAGTACTTTACCTTCACCAAACATAACACTTCTCACTGAAACTAATTCTGGCTTTTAACCATCCAAATAAAACTGGCGAAGAGGCTTCAGGTTTGTGCACATAACCTCCAGCAAACTATTTTTGAAATACAGTGGAACCTCGAGATATGAAAGCTTCAGTACACAAACATTTCATTTTACGAAACGATATGCAAAGGTTTTTTCGCTTCATTTTACGAAAAATTTGTCAGCATACGAAAAGAAACAGAACACAATTTCCCATCATGCTCAGTACCATGATCCTGCTCTCCTATTGGCCAAATCTCTCTCATCAAGCATCAGTCAAGGGGAAATGAGTCAAGGTCCACACTCCAGTCCAGGTGGTGGTGGTAATACACCTTATGTCGGGAATCCGATGTGTTTTAACTGTAAATAATTTTAATGTTTCCTGCTATTTATTTTCTGCCGTTTTTTATTATTCTCTTTGCCCTCCTCCTCATCACTCATTCATTCATTCATTCATTCATTCATTCATTCATTCATTCATTCTGGTTTTACCCTTATTATAAAATTTAATGTGGTGTGTTTGTAGAGCTTGGAACCAAGTCGGCGATTTACATGTAAAACGTGATTCATTACACGAAAAAAAATCATGATAGGAAAGCCACTCTGGAACAGAGTAATTTCGTATAACGAGGTACCACTGTATTAATTTTTCTAAATGAATTGCTCTAGTGGAAACAAAATCCATACTACGCTAAACAATTTATCGATTTAAAGCAAAGAAAGGTCAACACTTTAACTCATACCTTACCTTTTACACAACGTGTACTCCTCGCTGCTAGTGACCCCTCGAGGAGGAGGCCGAAACTGCCAACCTTCTTGAACATCTGTTCCCAGATCCAAGCAAACAGATACAGGGACAGAAAAAGGAGAAGAGAGAGAAAACTGTTGAAATAGATCACCACACACACTCAAGCTGCTCCCAGGGCATGAGACTGGGCCCAACTATGAGATCTTGATGTGGTTGTGAAACCAATGTGGTTAGATGAAGGAAGCTTACCCTCCTCGGTGTCTCCTGGCTGCTCCGTCACCATTTTACTGCTTACAGCCTGTCAAGCAAACAAACTGATTAGTGGCACTGATCAAGTATTTCTATACTGTTAACAACTAAAACTGAAAGCTTGCAAGGCACATAGTCTGAAACGTGCTTCGACATGCCCTAAAATGGCCTTCCCAAACACTAACCAGTAACAGACACAAAATAGAAAAAAGAAAAAAAAAACCTTTACCTCCATTTCAGACAAAAGAATCTTCAACCTCGTCATATCCTTCGCCATGATTCCATTCTTCAACAAAGAAAAGTTGTGTTACTTTTCTGTTGTTCAGATTAGCCGAGAGGACATAACTTTTTTGAACAGAGCTGTCAAATCTCACACTTTAACATGATAGTGCGATGCAACATTCAAATAATACAACGTTCGTCATTTCTTGACAAGGTAAAAGTTACAATAAAAAATGCATATTTTATTACTAAACTGGTGGAGAAAGCTATTGATACGAGTAAATGTCAGTCTGAAGTCTTTGTCCATCACGCTAGATGTTATTTCATGCATCCATCTAATAACAAGCGAGGGTGCTCTTTTAGGACTTTTTTTTTAATCCTCTTTTCCAGTAATCCTGCATAGACTTTCCCGGGTAGGCTGAGGAGTGTGATTCCACGACAATTGGAACACACCCTCCTGTCCCCCTTTTTGAAAAGAGGGACTACCACCCTGGTTTGCCAATCCAGAGGTACGGCCAATGTTGCAGAGACGTGTCAACAAAGACAGTCCTACAACATCCAGAGCCCCAAGATATTCCGGGCAGATCTCAACCACCCCCGGAGCTCGATCGAGGAGCTTTTTGACTACCTCAGCCCCAGTGATAGGCAGAGCCCCACCCAAACCTCCAGGGTCTTCCTCCTCCACGGAGGGCATGTTGCTGGGATTGAGGAGGTCCTCGAAGTATTCCTTCCACCTCCCAACAACATCTCCAGTTGAGGTGAGCAGCTCCCCACTTCCACTGTAAATAGTATTTGTGGAGGACTGCTTCCCCCTCCTGAGGCACCGGATGCTGGTCCAGAACCTTTTCATCTAGCTGGCACCTATCTCGGCCAATTCTCGGCGAGGGCAGATTATCCAGAATGGACGCCCCACTTTAAACCAATCTTAGAATAAAGTGAAACTTTTTGGACAGTCAGGTGGAACAGGTAGTCCTAATTATTGCTAATAATTCCATTGTTTCCTTCCCAATAATATCGATATTTGACCCTTCAGTACCTTCCGACATTGATCCAATACCCATGCATTAAAATAAAAGACATTAACACATACAGAGGAATGACTAACCCAACATACCTCTGAATTATTATATTAGTTTATTACACACACACAAATTAAGTAACTGATAAAGCGTAACCATAAGTCAGAAACGATAAGACTCCTTAAAGTTACTTAAACTTTTCAACATTAATTTAATTTAACTTGTTCAAAATCATCACAGATTATTGCAATTCCTGTAAGCAAACTGGTATTTTATTTCAAGAATGTGACACTTGCATAGGTATTTTTGCCTTCCAATATGACTTCACAAAACTGTGCCAGAAATTCAGCTGGAAAGCTGAGACATGAACATTAAAAAATGCGATTCTCAAAAACCTTCTGAAATTTTGACAAAACGTTATCTTCCGTATATTCTATAGTACTGACCTACATAATAAAGATAAAAAGAAACTTTGCTAATATTTTATAAATCAGTTACATTTGAATAGGACCAATGGAACACATCAACTTTCTTCTACTCACTTGTAAAAAACCCCAAGTCATGATCACTACTCCGGGCACTAATTAAAAGTTACAGCACTTCAGAATGCCTCAAATAAAGAAGGGAAAGGGAAAAAAAGAGGACTAATTTACCAGTGGTTCTCCATACAGAGCTTTCGAAAGAATGGTAAAGACTTCCTGTAGGCTTCCATCCAGCATCATTTTCTGCAGTCCAGCTCTGAAACTTCCCTTGCCCTTCGCCAACTCCTCAGCCAGCACTACACACAAACACATGCAGACTTACTCTTGTGAAGTCAGTCTTTGATTTCGAGTTAAACCATGGAAAGCTGCGTTCACACAGTAAGCGACAAGCAACCAAGCAAAGTCAATACAAGAGGCAAAATTTTCTGTCGTGGCATGAAGTTGGCAAGGACGGCATTCAACTGAGCTGAACTTTAAAGTGATGCGAGTTGAGTGATTACCAATCTGAGCTTAAAAGATACTGTTGATTGACAGACCCTTCCAAACACGGCGTTCCATATAACATTTTCGTGTGGAAACCATAAATGCTAGTTAACGCGAACACAAGGTTTTGCTAACGTCTTTTCTTAATAAATCATAACAGATAAACTTTAGCAAAAACAAATAAATAAGTTGATAAAAACTGTATGCAATTCTGCCTAAAGTACTGCTAATGATCTAAACAGAGCTTCCTGTGATGATACCAGACGTATCATTGGGTGGACCCAGCAGGAGCAGTGACGTCATTGGTGATGGTAACGAGAGCAAACTGTTCCCAGTTTATGATGTACAAGAGTCTCTGTTCTACACTACGCTAGCTGTGTGATAATAATAATCTATATATAACAATACGAGTTGAAATAAACTTCAACAATATAAGATAATGATAAACGCTCACGGAGCTGCTGTAGGGAAGCACGGTGCAGCTCAAAAGTTTCACTTTTTTTTGAAGCAGGAAACACACTAGTGAGTTACCTAGGCAACAAGAGCTGAGACTTGAAGCGATTCACCTTTCTCACCAGGTGAGGTCACACGTTGCTTGTTGCTTCCTGTGTCAACGTGGCTTAAGACATGCTTTGTAAAGAAAAACAGAATTTTTACTGACCATGCTTACAGTCTTCGTCAGCCTGATCATACTCCTTCTGTAGGAGACGCAAGAAGCAGACGTTACATTTATTGGATGTCATTTGAATGATTATATACATGTTCAGGCAAGAGGAGATACATAAAACTGGATCAGAATAAAATTTGCAATAAACAGCTTGCTCTAAATGAAGTATCCCATTCCAGTTGAGGATTTCATTGGATTGAAAAAGGGGATTATCAATCTCTGATAATCTGGTTTATAGGAAAATATCAGCCATTTCAAATGTTGAAAATTGGTGCAAATCCAGGTTGATGCACCAGCCATCCATGACCAGGAGTCCATGGGAGCCAAGCATCCACGGGAGGAAGGGGATGGCATACAACCACCACCCTGTCACTCAGTGATCACCAACCAATTAGGGGCGTCTGTGAGCTCATCCCGTCCGAGTGGATTAGGCCACTCCTGCATGTACATGTGCAGCAGTTCATAAAGATGAGGATGGCAGCATCCCATGTCACAGAGGGAACATGAGCATGCTTTCACTTCTCCCTGGTTGATAGTGGTCGCATGTGACAGGGACGCAATACTCAAGGCGTGGGAATTGGATACTTCTTTGAATTTGGGATGGTCAATCTATAATTTTAGAAGTGTTTTAAGATGATTGTTACATGTCACACTGTACTAGATGATAAAACCCAGCCATGACTGTCTGATGCATGTCCTGCATGTCAGATTAAATAAAGATCGTCTAATGATCATGATAACGAGAAGGCAGACGTAAGGCCTTGTGTAACTAACAGAGTTGACATGCTATCAAAGGCAAAGAGAAGTTTGGAAAAATCATAGTGAGACTTGAAATTCTTATACCACTGATAGATCTTTATAAACTGCTTTTTTTCTTTACCACAAAGCCACCAAATCAACTACTGTCAAGTATCTCAGTTGCTACCTCAACCCGAAAAAGACAGAATTCTTAATTCTGCAGAACAAGTCAAATGTTTTGTAAACTTGGCAT
Source organism: Euristhmus nudiceps (assembly GCA_030068295.1). NCBI lineage: Eukaryota > Metazoa > Chordata > Actinopteri > Siluriformes > Plotosidae > Euristhmus > Euristhmus nudiceps. Next base: position 10,670,331 of record JAQNCB010000003.1, read on the forward strand.
CGGGTTAGTGGGTTTTTTTAATGCCATGTTAATATCTGAAGTTATATCATAGCAAGAGAATTTATAAAAATAAATAGATTTAAAAAATTACCCGTCTTTCAGAAATTCAAAGGGTCCTTTCAAAGAAAAAGAAAAAAGTCGTCCCCAGAAGCACAAGTTTAAGCAGTGCACCACATTTAAAGGATGTGAGCAACGCTAGCACAACTAGATTTAGGGGAGCAGATAACTAACTAACTTAATAAATAAATAAATAAATTTCACGCTATTCGCATTTACCAAACGTGTTTTCCCGCGAAAAACCGCAAAGTCCCCGAAGCTGAATTTGCTAGGACAGACACAGCTTGAACCCAATACCCATGGCGAGATCTTTTTTTTTTTTTTTTTTTGCAATGAGCACTATGATTTGTTCTAACGTTTCTAATCCAATCACCATTTGCGTTGCATGGTTGCAGCCTTGAGCGCTGCTCACGCAGGACACGTACCACACAAACACCTTCTGATTAAACAGAGTACAAGAACTTGTCAGTAAAACTCCTCACAAATTTAAAGGCTGTGATCGAAGGGGGTGCAATTCACACTCCTAGCAATTTAGAGGCGAGTAAAACGTTGCACCCCTGCTATTTTTTCCTGTCATGCACTGCAAAAGCCTGTAAAAATGTTCAAGTTTCACAGTTTAGTGTAATATTGCATAATTATTGCAGTAGGGTAGTAATTTGTCTGCATTAAGTTATCCAGGTTGATGTTCAGGCTCTCCTGTCCTCCATCTTTCTGCCATATGGATTGTATTTTTATCTGGTTTCCCCCAATTGAAGATGGGTTTCCATTTTGAGTCTGGTTCCTCTCAAGGTTTCTTCCTGGTGGTGTCTGAGGGAGGTTTTTCCTCGTACCCAGTGCCACATGCGTGCTCAGTAGTGATGTGTAGGGTTTATAAAAAATTGTTTAATTCTTTACCAAATTTGTTTTTGATTATGTAAAGCTGCTTTACGACAATGTCAACAGTAAAAAGCATGAAACACATAAAACGGAATTGAATCTTGTGTATGCACATCTGCAACTATCCTTCAGTCGTGTTAGTTTCCCCTCTGCCAAGATTGTAAAGCAGAGATTATCAACCTAAAGATTGAAAAAAAATGTTTGCACTGATGACACTCATTAACTAGTGATTTCAATACTAGAGTAACAGACAGAATGCTTCCCTGAGAGACTCTTAGTTCTTGCAGGTGAGGATTTGAGAAAAAACCGGAAACAAAAATGAACAAGCACCCTCTAAACCAGAGGTCCCCAACCACCAGGCCGCGGACTGGTACCAGTCTGTGGGACAATTGTTACCTACGCCGCACAACGGCTGAATAAAAAAAATATTCCATCAGAGGGACAGCACATGTTGGATGTGTTGGAGACAAAGCCAGAGGTTCCAGACTGAGATGGTTTGGACATGT
>JAQNCB010000003.1:11079315-11089716 GCA_030068295.1 Euristhmus nudiceps
GGGGGGGTTGTTGTTTTTTTTAACACATGGAATACAGTGTTCTGAACTTTTAACCTGCCTATTTATTTACTCACATTATATGTGACAATTTATAATTACCAGCTTGCTGGCTATAACAGACATTGACACTCCTCTCCATTTAAACACTTTCTATATGCAATAAAACAGATGTTAATACAAATCCACAAATCAGCATAATTTCATTTGATATTATATGTAAACAATATTTATAGGTTCCTACCCAAATCATCCATTCCTCATCCCCTCTCTCATTTCTCTTTTGTTATTAGGGCCCTCCTGGTCCTCCCGGCAATGATGGAATTCCTGGACAGCCTGGACTTCCTGGACCACCAGGCCCGCCTGGACCTCCTGGCCTTGGCGGAGTAAGTGGCTCCCTGAAGAAGACAGATCACACAAGAAAACAAACAGATAGTCAGTCCTTTATTCAGATGATCAGATTGATTTATGATCCAAAGTGAGTCGAAGACCAAAGCGAAGGATATCTAAAAGAATCCGGCGGGTTGACAAATATATTTCAGCACCATAAGCAGGGACAGCGTCCTGAGGGTGAACCAGACATTTGCAACATTTCCATATAAACTCTATAAAAGGGATTAAAACGGTATTAAACAATTAGCGAAAGTGTTTTTTCTGTTATTATGGTCTTAGTATACTTTACCCCAATAGTGCTGCCCTTCCTTTGACTTTTAAAATAAACATTGTTTGCAGTTTTATTTTGAATATAAAAATCTCTCAGCTCTAACCCTGCCTTTGGTATTTTCCCCCAGAACTTTTCTCCTCAGATGACCGGAGGTTATGATGAGAAAGCTGGTGGTGGTGGCATGTCCGTTCCTGGCCCAATGGTAAACTTATACATTTTGCCACTTCATAATATATAATCGCGTAATATAATCTGAGGGTCATAATTTATAACCTATGGCTTGGCTAACCTTAGTACTATATATATATATTTATTCTAAACACACCAATTTTAGCAAAAACCATATTTAAAAAAAAAAAAAAAAAAAGAGGTCAAGTGCTAAACCCTGAAGTTGATTTTATTACTATTTTATTCCACGATTTTACAAGTTCAGCTATCAGACTTTCCAATGAAGCTGATTTTAAGAGCTTGAACATGAGCTGATCCGTTGCATAGCAGTGTTTACCAGCCAGAACCTTTCTTATTTTCTGGTTCTGAATGGAAATATTTTTGCTATATATGTGACTTAAAGTACATCTTTCTCTTTCTTGCATCTTTAGTTCTTCGCCCATTCCCAATTTACATTTAAACCTTGAATGAACAAATTAAGAATCCACCGAAACATCAATGCCGTTCTGCAGCAAATTCTGCAGTTTGTTGTTCTGATATAAATGACATAATGTGGTACGAGTAGGAATACAAATACCGTATGGGTGAAGCATGGATGGGTGACAATGATACTGTGACTTTTACATTTCAATACTTCTTTGCTTTGTCTTTCAGGGACCCATGGGCCCTCGTGGTCCCCCTGGACCTTCTGGACTTTCCGTAAGCATTGTTTTCCTGAAGTACTTTTAGGTTGCTAAGAAGAAACCTGTTTTGTCTTTGCGTAGATATATTAGATGGTGTTCATCAGTAAATTGTATCTTCTTCATCTCCTACATTCGCTGTAAATCACTCTAGTGAAAATAAAAGCTTGCTAAATTAGGGTTAACTTACTTCAGATTAATAGTATTGTTTATATATTTTTTTCATTTGTACTTTTATTTCTGACTATAGGGACCTCAAGGTTTTACTGGCCCTCCTGGTGAGCCTGGTGAGGCTGGTTCTCCTGTAAGTGTCTGAATAAACACCACCGATAACCACTCAGACATGTACATACACCTAACCGCAGTAAACATTTATCCTTAACAGTCAATCCACATTCATTTACATACAGAACAAACCCCTCCTGCTTTCTAGAAGCTCCTCTTTCCATTTTGTGACATGTGTGTACACTTGAGATGACCCAACTTCAAGACGTCTCCGGTGTAAATCTGGTCCATGTGACTATTAGTCCCACTGCACTCATTGGTCAAATTGTTTTTGTTGGATCTTATACCTTTTCTTTTTCTCTTATAGACACACACACACACACATTATAGAAACACATTTACTCATATGACTAACCTGGTCTGTCTTGCTGATCTTCTGCAGGGTCCAATGGGTCCCCGTGGTGCCGCTGGTCCTCCTGGAAAGAACGGAGAAGATGTAAGTAGTTCAGTCTCTCTCACCATGGCACCGTTTGGTCAGTTTTGTTTTTCCTCACCAGCCTGTTTCTATCCACTGGTTCTGTCTTCTCTAGGGTGAGTCTGGCAAACCTGGTCGCCCCGGTGAGCGTGGTCCTTCTGGCCCACAGGTTAGTATCTCTGCAATGCAGTTAGCGTTGGCCTTGTTGATATGTCCATACGCATTTGTTCTTATTTTGTCTGATTTTTTTGTACATAATTGATGTCTGCTCTCTTATACAGGGTGCTCGTGGATTCCCTGGAACTCCCGGACTTCCTGGCATCAAGGGACACCGAGTGAGTGTCCATGCTAGTCAACAAGCACAGTCTTCAGCTTGGTGGATCTCAGCTTCACAAACTGATCCTGAATCTTTCTTGTCTGTATTAGGGTTTCAGTGGTCTAGATGGAGCTAAGGGAGACACTGGCCCTGCTGGACCCAAGGTCGGTGCCACATTCTACATTCTCGTCATAATTGCATATTACACCATGTCGCTTTATATTCTTATATGTGTCCTGATTTACCCCACAGGGAGAGCCTGGTACGGCTGGAGAGAATGGAACCCCTGGCGCTATGGTGGGTGTTGCCAGTGCCAGTGCATGCTATCATATTCTTAATCCAGTAAAAACGTTCATATATTGTTGTTGTGCTCCATCCTGATTTCCTCTCATTGCCATTTTTTTTAAAAACCAGGGTCCTCGTGGTCTTCCTGGTGAGAGAGGCCGTGCTGGTCCAAATGGAGCTGCTGTACGTAACTTCATCTACGTTCCTAAATACTCTGAATCTCACATCACTGCTTCTTTAAAATAGACCGATGCACATCATTCCATAAAATCCATATCATTTCACAGACTTAAATAGGGTTTGTTTCAGCAAAGAATACTGGCAACTAATTTCACAAATTAGGCGATAAAGTCAACTAGAATTGTGTAGATGAAGAGTATAGGTTTTTGTTGCCCCGGACACCCCCCAATCCTACCCTCCCAGTGGGCCAAAAGCGGTGATGCTCAGTTATATCTAAACAAACAAAGAGATTCCAAAGTAATTTTTCAGTCAGCTCATTTATTGGACCAAAACATAGATATTGTTATGTTAGGTGGAATGCTATAGCTACATTTTTGTATGATATAGCTCTATTCTGAAATGCGTATATATTATTCTGGAAGGTGGTCTGTGGTATAGTAGGTGGTATATGGTATATGTAGTGTAGCTGTAGGTATATTCTGTAGTATATTATTATGGTAGGTGTTATGATATAGCTATATTCTTGTTAGCTATGGTATAGTTATGGTGTAGGTGATATAGCTACTTTCATGTATGGTAAAGCCATACTCTCTAGTATTTTTCTACGGTTGGTGGAATATGGTATGGTATAGGTATTTTTTTGTGTGAGAGCTATATTCTGTAGTAAATTATTATGGTGGGTGGTATATGGTATCGGGGGAATATTCCCTGGTGGGTGGTATATGGTATGGTAGGTGGTATGGTATAGGTGAAATAGCTATATTCTGTAGTAAATTATTATGGTGGGTGGTATATGGTATGGGGGGAATATTCCCTGGTAGGTGGTGTATGGTATGGGTGGTATGTGTTATTTTAGGTGGTATGGTATAGCTATGGTATAGGTGGAATAGCTAAACTCTGTATTGTATTTTTATGGAAGGTTGGATGGTATAGCTATTGTATACGTGGTATATGATATACTAGGTAGGATGGTGTAGCTCTTGTATAGGTGGTATATGGTAGGTGGGATGGTATAGCTGTTGTATACATGGTACAGTATATGGTATTGTAGGTAGGATGGTATAGCTATTGTATAGGTGGTATATGGTAGGTAGGATGGTATCATTATTGTATAGGTGGTATATGGTATAGCTATTGTATTGGTGGTACATGTTATTTGCTATAGTAGTTGGTATGGTATAGGTATGGTACTGGTGGTATAGTGATGTTCTGTTGGATATTATTATGGTTGGTGGTCTATGGTATAGGTGGTCTATGCTATGGTAGGTGGTATATGGTATATGGTATATTCTTGATTTCTCCTTAGTGCAGAGCTGCCACATTGTGCAGTTTTATTGTCTCTACATTGAAATTCTTTTCATTTCCAACAATTCTGATGTTTTCACAGGGTGCTCGTGGTAACGATGGTGCTGCTGGAGCTGCTGGTCCTCCTGTAAGTAGCAAACTTTCATTCCTTTTAACCCACATTATATGTGGTGCTATATATACATTAGTTTTTGACATCATTTTATTTTTATGTTTATTTTTTAAAAAAAGGAAAAACATGAGAGTGACATAAAAGTAAATTTGAACCCTGATATACACTTGATCATTTGTTCTAGGGCCCAACTGGCCCTGCTGGTCCCCCTGGATTCCCCGGTGGCCCCGGAGCTAAAGTAAGTGATCTTTATCAGCACTACATTAAAGTTTATAGGGATAACTTTGTCTTTTAGCATCATCTACTTGCATATTAGTTGCATTTATTGTAATTGCATTTTTTTGCATTGTTTATGTGTGCTAAAATTAGTTCTACACATTCTTTATTCACATGAAAGTATTATTAGCTATAAATCTACATAATAAAACCTTATTAAAAGAAAAGATATTCTGGGTCGGTGTATTATAAGCTAAATAGGGGTAATTGGGGTACATGGGGGGTAACCTCGAATCTACTAAAGATACTGGAAGTCATGCATACATTATGTTGCAACTTTTTACATCTCAGAGAACAATTTCTGTAAAGTTCTATTGGTTTATTTTAGTAATTGTGAGAATCTGCTTTGTATCTCAGCAAACCTCAGTGGGTCTTTACAACAAATTGGGTTTCTGCTATAAGGATTTGGTTATAATAGGCCCCAGAAATCATGGAAATTGTGCAAATTACTTTCTGGTGGTGGACATGACCTTAATTGGTGTCCTGTGTACCTTTCAGGGCGAGGTTGGTGCTCAGGGATCTCGCGGAGGCGAGGGACCCCAGGGTGCTCGTGGTGAGCCTGGTAGCCCTGGCCCTGCTGGTGCTGCTGGACCTGCTGTGAGTGGATCTTCCTAACTTGACTTTTATCTCAGACTATTCCTGAAATCGAAGGAACATTGAGTAGATTCCACTTTGAATGCACCCTATTGGTTTTCTTTTACTCCAGGGTAACAATGGTGCTGATGGCGCCCCTGGATCCAAGGGTGCCCCTGTAAGTATGATGGATTTGTTCATTTTTTTAAAAAGCAATCTGCCATTAGAATTTTTTTTATTCGTATTTTAACCAAAAACAAGCATTGTAGTGACTCCCTGCTGCACTCCACAGGGTGCTGCTGGTATTGCTGGTGCTCCTGGCTTCCCTGGACCCCGTGGTCCTCCTGGACCTGGTGGAGCTCCTGGTGCTGTTGGTCCCAAAGGTAACACTGTAAGTATATATTTCTGTCACCAGTTTATCACCATTCCTCCTGAAGGCAATAGTACCGATTGACCAAGTGTGCAGTTATTTGTTCTAACATTAGCATTTTCTTTCTTGTGTTTCAGGGTGAGGCTGGTGCTAATGGTGCCAAGGGAGATGCTGGTGCTAAGGGAGAGACTGTAAGTGCATCATCTGCTTTATTTTATAACCCTAATTCTCATTATAACTGAGTTTGAGTTTGTTTTGCTAAGCCAAAGTTCAGTCTGCAAGCATGCTAGCTAGCATGAGTCAGCATTCGCTCACAGGATCCAATACTATTTTCATCTGCTACTTTTTTCTGACTCTCATTCTTCTGTATAACCACCAAGGGTCTACCTGGAATTCAAGGTCCTGCCGGCCCCCCAGGTGAGGAGGGAAAGAGAGGAGCCCGTGGTGAGCCCGGTGTTGCTGGTGCCCGTGGACCCCCTGGAGAGCGTGTATGTATCCCACTTCATCTTTATTTGGAAATTAAGGGTACAGTGCGCAACAGAACATAAAGATGGACACACGAAGCCTGACCCACTTATGCTTTTGTTTGTATAGGGTGCTCCTGGCGGTCGTGGTTTCCCTGGTGCTGATGGAGCTGGAGGTCCCAAAGTAAGTCTAAAAATAAAAAATAAAAAAATCACTTACTGAAACATACCTGGATGATTTAAATGATAATACAATAATATTGTTCTGTTCAAAAAGCTATTACAACATAATCGGACTCATCATCATCATCATGCCCTTCTTTTAATAGGGCGCCCCTGGTGAGCGTGGAGGCCCTGGAGTTGTTGGAGCTAAGGGTGCCACTGGTGAGCCCGGTCGCAATGGAGAACCTGGCATGCCTGGATCAAAGGTACGAACTAGCTTCTTGGACTTTTTAGATGATATTAGTACATAAAGTTCTGCAGGGTGGGATGTCCCAGGATGGTAGCACTCGTTTCTGACATCATCACAGAGCATGGAAGTCAATCAGAAGGTCATGGGAGCAACAGAGGGGGCGCTACCACCACCACCGTCTGTGGTATCATTAAAGAGTGTGACATACTGGCAGGACATTGTGACAGAGAGACAGAGAAACATGGACTACAGCCACTATTATGGGCTTTTAGTGGGACATGGAGCCTGACCTCATACCCCCTCGACTGTACGCCGATTACTGTACATGGGACGTCGTACAACCCGAAGGGTCACGCGTGATACTCCCATAGTACCATGGTGGTTTTAACTGTAGAGTAGAGACGGCTACTGGAAAGCAAAATGTGTACCCCAGAAAGCTCTTTGATTTAATAGAAATCATTTTTTGCCTAGCTAGATTTGTTGCTAGCGCTGATATACCTGATGGAATATATGATATACGATAATATGATATACCTGATGGGACCTGTTGTAAGCAACAACTACTCCATATTTCATTACACAACAACCACGTTGGGCAAATTTTGCACATAGTTTACCTCCCAGAAAGCTCTTTGATTTAATAGAAATAATTTTTTTGCCTAGCTAAATTTGTTGCTAGCGCTGATATATATACCAAAATAAAGATCTGAAATGGGGAAATCGTAATATAAAAACAGCATACATATCTATTTATTCCGATTTATTTTTACCCTCAAATCAAAATCTCTTTTTATGAATTACAATATTTTTATCTTTATCTTTATCTTTCCTGACCTTCTTCTCGCTGCTCTTCACTGTAGGGATTGACTGGTAGCCCTGGCAGCCCTGGACCTGATGGAAAGATGGGACCTGTTGTAAGTAACAACTACTCCATATTTCATTACATAACATCCACCTCGGACAAATTTTGCACATAATTTACCTCCAATATGATCTACATTACTCGCAGTTTAATTAGGTTTGATAGCGTATGCATCCTCAACTCCAGATGCAGCGCTAACATCTGGAATAGCAAGATGAAGCCTTTGCTGTATCTGAATAGTAGTCCAAATAAAACATCCTATCACATGATAAGCATTTTTAAAATTATAGATGACAAAGCAAGAGTAGAGTAGTCATAATGGTCTGGTAATTTTATTTAGAGTGTCAATTGTAAAAATAATAATAATAATAATAATAATAATAATAATAAATATATTCACAGAGATATAATAAATAATAAATCTGTTCTGTTTCTGGTAGGGTTCTCCCGGACAAGATGGCCGTCCCGGTCCCCCTGGCTCTGTTGGACCCAGAGGTCAGCCTGGTGTTATGGGATTCCCTGGACCTAAGGGTGCTGCTGTATGTATCCTGTCCCTTTATCCACTCTCCTAAATTATGGTTAACATTAAAGCGTACAATGTGCTAACATTTTTTGTTTTTACTTTCTGCAGGGTGAGGCTGGCAAGCCCGGTGAGAGAGGTGTGATGGGAGCCATCGGTGCCCCTGTAAGTGCCAACGTCTATTCTTCTCAACCTAATAGAATTTTTAGAAAAAAAAAATATTGGAAGTACTTAATTATGTAATTGTAGATTTGTTTTTTTTTCCACATTTTCATAATTTTCTGTCATGTACCTGGTTGTAGGGTGCTCCTGGTAAGGATGGCGATGTTGGTGCTCCTGGTGCCCCTGGACCTGCTGTGAGTATCTTCTCAAATATCCCAACTAACAGCTTTTCTCAATTTATACATCACTTATTCATCTGGTCTAATTACATTTTAAAAGCTTTTTTTTTTGCTTTTGTCTGTAGGGACCTGCTGGTGAGAGAGGTGAGCAGGGATCTGTTGGTTCACCTGGATTCCAGGTTAGTACACTACCTACTTCCCTTGACGACCCAAAGTCGTCTCTCATATGCAAATTGTGCCCCCTTTTTATTTTTCTAAGTCACTTAATCCTAATTAGGGTCTGTATTTCTCTCTGTAACAGGGCCTGCCTGGACCTCAGGGTGCTACTGGTGAGCCTGGAAAGGCCGGTGAGCAGGTAAGATATTGATTTACATCTACAGCACTTGCCAGAAATCGTTATCCAGAGTCAGAGTTTCTGAGAAATATGTTTTGAAGTCCCTATCAAAAAAAAACAAACAAAAAAAAAACAGGTCCAGGAACACCATTATGCAGGAACGGCATCAAGCAAAAACAGTGTGAGACAGGAATTCGTGTAGTGAGTTTTTGTACCAATAAAAAACTGCATGCAGTGAATTTTTTTATACTCACATTAATGGTGGATGATATGGCCTAAAAATAAAACCTCAAATTTTTTTAACGTTCATACAATTTATGATTTTGATTTGAGTTTATTTTTTTTAAACAAATACATTGTTCAAGAGTTTTATTTGAACAGTATGATCAACATAGAGTACATCAGAAAAAAAATAGAGGCAGGATTCTTGCGTATACAAGCAGTTGAGGGTTAAGGACCTTACACAAGGGCCCAGTAGGGGCAGCTTGAACCCTTGACCTTCTAATCAGTAAACCTAGAGCCTTTTAACCAACTGAGCCATCGCAGCATTACTGCCTGGAGGGCACAACCCGGAACAAAATAAATGGAGCCACTCAAGTCACCAAAACGGATGGAAAAATAACATTTTCAACATCTTCCTAACCCACAAAAATGAATTAATCGACAAAATTATTATTTTTTTCCGCCACCCAGCTCTCACTGACATGTAAACACCTCGGGCTTGAACTCTATCAGCCTTTACCAGTTCAACAGTAGGATTTGTGGAATTGAGCTTGTCCCTCAAGCTTCAACGAAATCACAACCAGCACTGGAGGATCGAATAAAAATATTTAATGTACTTTATATAGTTCTGATTGCTGTGATACAAGTATAAACCTCTTTGTTCCAGGGAGTGCCTGGTGAAGCTGGTGCCCCCGGATCCGCTGGACCCAGAGTAAGTATCCACGACGATAGAAGCTACAGCATTTTATTGACAGACCTGCAGCCCAGACGTAATGCCACTCAAAACTTCAGTCCTCAAACATCGTACTCATTCTCCTTCCCGTTTTTTTTTTTCTGCTCAGGGCGAGAAAGGATTCCCCGGTGAGCGTGGAGCCCCTGGTATCGCTGGTCCTTCTGGCCCACGTGGATCACCTGGTGCAGCTGGTAACGATGGTGCCAAGGTGAGCGCGACATAAACATCTCAGGTGTCAGATCAGATCAGATCAAGAACGCGTTGTCTCCAGCTGGAGTTTCTTGAAGCTAGTGGCCGTTTTAATTTTGAAATTTCTCTTTCTTTAGGGAGAGACTGGTGCCCCCGGTGCCCCTGGTGGTCAGGGTGCCCCCGGTCTTCAGGGTATGCCTGGTGAGCGTGGTGCTTCTGGTCTGCCTGGCCTCAAGGGAGACAGAGTATGTGCTACCATGTTTCATTGGTTATTCTTCGATCCTTTATGTAATGCGAACAGTTTTGTACAATATGACCGTGATTAGCTATTCCGACCGTGTACATAATCACATTCGTATTAATTCAATTGGAATGAACAAATAAAGAATGTAGAAAAGAAATACATTTGGTATGAACACTGAATCATCACTGTAAATTACAGAGGGAAGATACAGGCTTCACCCACTGCCTGATAGCTTTTATTATAAGACATATCAATCACTAAAGTCGAATTATTTTTAAATATGAACCTGAACACTGTAAGAAAACATAATAAACTAATGGGCAGACTTCGTGGAATATAGGTTTTATATATATAGGTTATATAGGTTTTATATACCCCCCCGACTGACGTATACGTACATGTATATGTGTATATAATATCAATAAATACATATCCAACGCTATAAATGCTTATA
>JAQNCB010000003.1:11089816-11101813 GCA_030068295.1 Euristhmus nudiceps
AATAAAATATAAATAATATAAAATACATACGTGTAATTGTACATAGATGTAAATAAAGTGTAAGAAATGTGTTTGGTCCTTCCTCGCTAAAATGATGGACATTGGCTGATACTTGTACACATTTAAATATTTTTCGTTGTGATTCATAAGATTGTATAAGATTGTATAAGGTTTGTGTTCTTTTACAGGGTGACCAAGGTGCTAAGGGTGCTGATGGTGCCCCTGGTAAGGATGGAATCCGTGGTTTGACTGGACCTATTGGACCTATTGGACCTCCTGGGTCTCATGGTGACAAGGTTAGTTTCTTTAGTGTCTTCATCTTAATATTCTTGAGTGAATATTGACTCACCCCCCCCCAAAATATCCTGATATATTTGAGACAAACTGAATTTATTCTCTCTTCTCTCTTTACCAAGGGAGAGCCTGGTGCTGCTGGACCCGTTGGGCCTACTGGTGCTCGTGGACCCCCTGTGAGTATTTTTTCTGCTCTTGATACCAGTCACATGATGAGTTGATCACAAGGAATAAAAACATGGTTTATTGTATAATATGGACAGTGATTTCATGCCATATAATAATAATAATAATAATAATAATAATAATAATAATAATAATAATAATAATAACAGGTTTATTGCTAGTCTTTATTACTAGTGCCTGCCTATTTTCTTCATTCCCATGAGTGACTATTGTCCACTTCTAGGGAGAGCGTGGTGAGACTGGTGCTCCTGGACCTGCCGGATTTGCTGGACCACCTGTAAGTATCTACACAAACTTTGAATCATCCAGACTGATGCATGGTGGAGCTTAATTGTCTGAGAAATGGACTTCAAATTCAGTCTTTTCAATAACCAGCCCTGCAAAGACTCCAATCAATGTTAATAAATGCACTATGTCGCGAGGCTTTTGAACAGGTTGCACATAAGATCTCTACTTTTCTTATATAGGGTGCTGATGGTCAACCTGGTGCTAAGGGAGAGTCTGGAGACACTGGTGCCAAGGGAGATGCTGGTGCTCCCGGACCTGCTGGAGCTACTGGTGCACCTGGACCTCAGGTAACGGGCCACATCCAGACATGTTTTTCAATGCTGTTTGTTTTTCTAACCAACCACTTTAAACGCTTTTGACAGCCACATACAATGCTCCAATAGTCAAAAAGGGTCACACGCACACCAGTACAGAGCTACGTAAATACTTTAGCCGTATACCTTCTGTGGATTGATAACTTCATGAACCTCTTCATGAGCATCTTAGACCTTGAGCTGAATACTGATCTTAAAGCCAACATCACATTGTTCCCTTACAGGGTCCAGTTGGTTCTACTGGTCCTAAAGGTGCCCGTGGTCCTGCTGGTCCTCCTGTAAGTATCGCTTTCTTTACTGGTAGTAATCGTCGATATTTACATAAGCAGGGTCTTACTATCAAGAATTCTTGACTTGGCAATTCATATCAATCTCCGTGTCTTTTGTGAAGGGAGCTGCTGGTTTCCCTGGTGCTGTTGGAAGACTTGGACCTCCTGGCCCTGCTGTAAGTTGTTCACAATAGCTATAAGAAAGAAACAAAAAGTAATTAACCATTTAAGAGTGCGGCTTGAGTATCATTTCTTGACTAAATGTTTATCTGGTGTTCCACCGTTGCGCGTTCTTTTCCAGGGTAATGCTGGAGCACCAGGAGCTCCTGGAGCCCCTGGAAAGGAAGGTCAAAAGGGTAACCGTGGTGAGACCGGAGCTGCTGGTCGCACTGGTGAGATTGGTGCCGCTGGTCCTCCTGGTGCACCTGGTGAGAAAGGAACTCCTGGAGCTGAGGGTCCCCCTGTGAGTTTCTCTTACTGAGTCAAGAAAACCTCTTTAGTCTTACAATCCAGGAGAAGGACCAGTTTTAATCAAGTGCATGTTTTTTTAGACTATGTAGTCTGTATACACAAAAATATTTCCTCATGGACCGAACACAGAGCAGCGGCAGAATTTCTTCAGCTTTGACTGTTCTTAACAGGGCCCTCCTGGAACATCTGGACCCCAAGGTCTTGCTGGACAGCGTGGTATTGTGGGTTTCCCTGGACAGAAAGGAGAGCGTGGTTTCCCTGGTCTTCCAGGACCATCGGTGAGTATTCCGGATGATTTCTTGAAACATATCACCAGTCATTGTCAAAGAACCCAAAGTTATTCAACATAGACAGGAGATCACATCAGTTGAATGGGTGGAGCACAATAAAAGAACACCATATATGCTTCCTTACATGATATAACCATCACTGATACCAATGTTCCTGTGGGAACTCAATAATAATTGGGGAATTGCATGGACATCAATCCACCAAGCACTTGCTCCTGTCACTATCTAGGGAGAGCCTGGTAAGCAGGGACCTGGTGGCTCCTCTGGTGAGCGTGGACCTCCCGGGCCCATGGGACCTCCAGGACTGGCTGGACCTCCAGGCGAGCCCGGTCGTGAGGTAGGCAGATTCACTCATTCGCTTCAAATTCATGATAAGATGGATCTTGACGTTAGTTAGCAATGTGTGTTGAGGTTGACTGGGATCTACAGACCTTTCAAGATTAACTGATCAGTATTTCACCATTAGGGAACTCCTGGTAATGAGGGATCTTCTGGCCGTGACGGTGCTGCTGGTCCCAAGGTAAGATTGTCTCATTAATAGTTATTATAAATTAAAAAATAAATAATGAGAACATTTCCTGACTGTGTTCTGCTAATGTCATCCCATAGGGTGACCGTGGTGAGACTGGTGCTGCTGGTACTCCTGGTGCTCCTGGACCCCCTGGAGCTCCTGGACCTATTGGCCCTGCTGGAAAGACTGGTGAACGTGGAGAGTCTGTGAGTGCTTATTTTAGCACTAAGATAATCTAGTTGGTTCTGTATCTACCATTTTTTTTCCTTTTAATGATACCTACTATGTCAGGTAATATGTCTTCACTCTTTTGTCTCTTTATGTCATTAGGGTCCCGCTGGTCCTGCTGGTGCTGCTGGCCCTGCTGGCCCCCGTGGTCCTGCTGTAAGTTTGTATTTTGTCATTCTGTTGTTTTCACACAAAATTCTAATTAACTGTGACCCAATAGTCACACAAGAGTTTATACCCTTGAGTCAATATGTCTCTCTCATTACAGGGAACCTCTGGAGCTCGTGGAGACAAGGGTGAGGCTGGTGAGGCTGGAGAAAGAGGCATGAAGGGACACAGAGGATTCACAGGAATGCAGGGACCACCTGGACCTCCAGTAAGTGATGCCCTTGCTGGACACCAATTCATGGTTGAGCCAAAACACTATCATTATAATAGGGTCACAAAAATGAAATGTGAGGAATTGTATCTTTGCTATAGGGATCTGTGGGAGACGCTGGACCTGCTGGAGCTTCCGGTCCTGCTGGACCTAGAGTGAGTTATTTGAGTTTCACTTCCTGATGTTCAATTGACTTGTTATTATACAGATGTTCCTTCATTTTTTTTACTTTATGTCATAATAGGGACCTGCTGGATCTTCTGGGCCTTCTGGTAAGGATGGCATGAGTGGACTTCCTGGACCCATTGGACCTCCTGGACCTCGTGGTCGCACTGGTGAAATTGGACCATCTGTGAGTTGCCCTTTCTTTTGAATTTGATTTTTAAGTTGTCGGCCAATGCGCAAGAGAGCCGTTTTTTAAAAAAAATTTCCGTCACACTTTAGGGACCTCCTGGACCTCCTGGACCCCCTGGACCTCCTGGACCATCAGGTGGTGGATTCGACATTGGCTTCATTGCTGCACCCCAGGAGAAAGCCCCTGATCCTTACCGTCACTACCGTGCTGATGATGCCAACGTTATGCGTGACCGTGACCTGGAGGTTGACACCACCCTGAAGTCTCTGAGCCAGCAGATTGAGAACATCCGCAGCCCTGACGGCACCAAGAAGAACCCCGCCCGCACCTGCCGTGACCTGAAGATGTGCCATCCCGACTGGAAGAGCGGTATGCAAAACTCAGTATTTCTTGTAAATTATAACAAAAAATAGGGCATTGTCCCTACCGTTCAAGTGCACACTGGTTCTGTAGAGAGGTTTATTGTTCCTCTTAGTTTCTACTGGCCACCATGGAATTTAGTCTGCTGTTGTTCTGATATTGTCATTGTTTAACACCTTTTCTTTGAAAAACAGGTGAGTACTGGATTGACCCTGACCAGGGCTGCAACCAGGATGCCATCAAGGTCTACTGCAACATGGAGACTGGTGAGACCTGCGTCTACCCAACACAGGCTGCCATTCCCAAGAAGAGCTGGTACACAAGCAAGAACATCAAGGAGAAGAAACATGTCTGGTTTGGAGAGGCGATGACCGATGGCTTCCAGGTGACGGTCCTCTTAATGTGTGCATGACTTGGAAAAAAAAAATCACCAAGTAACATGTAGCATGACCTCAACCTTTATTTATTTATGTATTTATTTTTTGTCTGTCTTCTCGCCTCTTCAGTTCGAGTACGGCAGTGAGAGCTCCTCACCTGAGGATGTGAACATCCAACTTACCTTCCTGCGCCTGATGTCCACTGAGGCCTCCCAGAACATTACATATCACTGCAAGAACAGCATTGCCTACATGGACCAGGCCACAGGCAACCTTAAGAAGGCTCTGTTGCTGCAGGGCTCCAATGAGATTGAGATCAGAGCAGAAGGCAACAGCCGCTTCACATACAGCGTCACTGAAGATGGCTGCACGGTGAGTCGTTTTTCAAGTCTATCTCTTCTGCAAGGGTGCTCAGTCCTGCTCCTGGTGAGCTACCTTCCTGAATATGTTCGCTCCAACCCTAATCATGGCCACCTGGCCATCCAGTCATCTAATCAAGGCTTCAGATTTTGAAACCAAGTCTTCATTTCAAAGTCTGAAGCCTTAATTAGATGACAGGATTGTTAGGCGGCCATGATTAAGGTTGGAGCGAACATATTCAGGAAGGTAGCTCACCAGGAGCAGGACTGAGCACCCCTGCACTACTGTATGTCCACAGTGAAGGAAATGTGTCCCTGTGTTTGACTTCACACTGATATTCCATTTAAATAAGACTTAGTAGCTTGGATGGGATACAACTAGTTGTACGTAGCATTAAATATAGTTTATGCTAACGTTCAGCCAGTCTTAAGAGATGAATGAAGTTGCCTAGTTTAGGACTAAACTGCAAAATTATTGTATTACCTGAATACTACTTATTCCAAAACCTTTTTTTTTTAATATGCATATGTCATTATTGCTGTTTTAATGGTCAACTATTATACCACTATGCTTATACTTTACTGTTCGATCCTTGCAGTCGCACACTGGCGCATGGGGCAAGACAGTCATCGACTACAAAACAACGAAAACATCTCGGCTGCCCATTATTGACATCGCTCCTATGGACGTTGGTGCACCCAATCAGGAATTTGGCATTGAAGTTGGCCCAGTCTGCTTCTTGTAAAAAAGAAATCTGGACTTGAAATTGTTTGTGTTGTGTGTGTGTTTTTTCTAGCAGTCATCTCTCTAAAAATCTTTTCTATGCATTAAAAAAAAAAAACCCTAGACTTCGATTCGGCTGTCCGAACGGTCCACTTGCTTAGAACTACACTTCAGAAGACAGTGGTTATGTGTTATCGAGCTTTTTTTTTTTTGGGACCACTATTTTACCACCACCAACACCGAGGACACTTTAGAAGACTCATTGGTTTCACTGGCCACAAGAAAATAATATATACTTGTAAAGTGTAAAATCCCCCCCTGGAAAAAGGAAAAAAACAACAAAAAAAAAACAAACAACAACAACAACAAAAACCAAAAGCATCAGAGATACAGGTGACTTTTTTTTTTTTAAACCACTGCAGAAGGACAATGAAAAAAAGAGAAAAACGAAATGCTTTGTACCATGTTCAGGTGTTAAATAAATCTGTAAAAATGACATTTAAGTGTCTTTGTGTTCTACCCATCAGGACAAGTGACCAACAGGCACAAGCATCATTGTTCGCATCGCAGACAGAACAGAATTAATATGAGACAGGGGTTTTGATATCTTGTGTCTACCTCAGAAAAAGAAACCGATATTATTCGCCAGGGGTTGACCCACATCAGGTCAGGATTTTTTCACAGAAGTTTGCTAAAGAAAGCAAGAACCAGCTGCATACGGTGCTATTTGATGAGGTCCTGTTAGTGGGGTGTGTTAAAGCGGTTTCTACACTAATGTATTATTTCACTCTTGCTCACAGGGCCTTTGGTGCTAAAATCATAATCTCTTGCTGTCCAGTTATAACACCTGCCTCTCTTGCTAAAAGGACTACGCTTCATTTTCAGTTGCGGAACCTTTTGTTAGGGGAAACAGAATGAAGCTTTGATGCACATCCATCTTTTAAAGTGTAGGAATAAGCAGGTGGAGTCATTTTCCCAACACTTTTTGACACTTTTTGGTTGTTGTCGTGATTTCAGCCCCATGCTTCCATTCTACCATTTTTGTTTAAGGATTTGTTGGTTTTTCCCTTTTTTTTTGTTTGATTTTTTTTTTTTAACTTAGGGGGTTTTTTAAAAGATGGCAAGAGAAATAGGGATCCCCCCCAAAAACTAGTGAGAGAAGCATACACACAATAGGGGGTTAAAACAAGATGATCTGTACCTATTTTGTATATGTATAATAATTTGAGATGTTTTTAATTATTTTGAGTGCTGAAATAAAGCATGTTAAGTGGTCGATCTAATGTCTGTCAGAAGTGGTCCTGACTCCTCCTTAAGTGCCCAATGGACTAATAATGAAGCACAGCTTGCACCTGTTACAGTTGTTCTGACTGGAAGGAAGATTAAAGAAAAAAAATAACAGAAACAGAATTGTCTTACAATTGTACCTTTTTTTTTTTTTTTTTTTTTTTTAAAAAAACTCTCAAATTAATTTTTTTAGCCTGTTCTACGCACACACGGAGAAATTTGACCATCCAGCAGTATAAACAATGCCGTACTGCTAGCATAGGCTAATGTTCCAGTAGAGCGCCAACACATTACCTGCTTCGAGTCTGTTTTTTCTTTGAGCTTTGAATAAAACCTGATGTAATCCAAAGAAAATGATATCGGCTGATTTCCCGCCGTCCGTCTGCGGAATCCGTGGAGATAACTCTTCACTCTCCGATTATATTCCCACAAACGACATCACATAAGAGCGTCCGGCCACCTGAATGTTCAAGGTCGCTCCGTGCAGGTTCAGACAACTCTCCTAATCCACCAGCAGGGAACTCGATTCGGTCTCTACTCTCACCTGGACCTCACAACCCTGGCACTGAAGTGATCCGAGCTCCAATGTGTACTGGAGAGATCTTCATGGTGAAGGGAAGCTTGTATTGCTTGATACAAGGAAGCCATTGTGTGGCGAGGTATGCGCAAGCTTCCGTAGAGGGAGGGCTTCCTGAAACGTGAGCTGAGCGCCTGCTTTGATTTCTTTTGGCATTCCGTGCTTTCCTCCATATTGAAAATATTTGATTTATTTACATTGCTATGAATATATTCAGCCTCTTGGACTGAGGTGTACGAGTGTCCTCATCTCCACGAGACGCCTCGTGGTGGAAGATGTTTATCTCTTTCCGTAGCCAGTGTATCTAGTGGCCACTGTTTTGCGCCGGTGCTCCCAAATGGCTCCCAATAAAAGTGCACCACATCGGGTACTGAAGAATGCCTTCTACACTCTACACAGTGCCCTTATTATGAGTCACTCTTAAAAAAGGAATATCGATAAAGCTAGGTTCCATTGTGACCGAAAATATGTTGCATGTATTATTATTTTTATTATTATTATTATTATTCTTTCAGATAAAACACTTCATCAAATTTCAGTGCTCAAAATATTAATACAGACTAGACGGTAGGACTACAATGGCCTGGCGAGCTGTTCAGGGTGTACTCTGCAATCGCCCTGAGTTGGCTGAGATGGGCGCCAGCCTCCCTGCGACCCTAATTGGGATTACGCGGTTCAGAAAGTGAAAGAATGAATGAAATGAGAGGCGGCACCGTAGTGTAGTGGTTAGCACGTCCGCCTCACAGCAAGAAGGTCCTGGGTTCGATTCCCAGCCTGGGTGGAGTTTGCATGTTCTCTCCGTGCTTGTGTGGGTTTCCTCCGGGTACTCTGGTTTCCTCCTACAGTCCAAAAACATGCGCAGGAGGGTAATTGGCTGTTCCAAATCTCCCCTAGGTGTGAGTATGTGTGTGTTGGCCCTGCGATGGCCTGGCGAGGCCCTGAGTCGGCTGAGGTGGGCACCAGCCTCCCCACGACCCTAATTAGGATTAATCGGTCCAGAAAATGAATGAATGAGATGGTTAGCACGTTGGTCTCACAGGGTTCACGTTCTCGGCATGGCACGGATGTTTCTGCTTCCTCTGGGTACTCCGGTTTCCTACCATGAATCAAAGATGTGCATTGCCCAGAGTCAGCTGAGATAGGCTCCAGCCTCCCTGTGACCGTAGTAGGATTAAGTGGTTTAGCAAATGAATGAATGGATGAATTACAGTGCAGTTAGATCTGGGGGTGGCACGATGGCACAGTGGTTAGGATGTCTGCAGAGTCCGATTCCCAGGCTCGGGCGTTTCTGTGCGGAGTTTGCATGTTCTCTCCGTGCTTGCACGGGGTTCCACCGAGTACTCCGGTTTCCAGTCCAATCCAAAAACATGCGCAGTAGGCTGATTGGCTGTTCCAAATATCCCCTAGATATGAAGATGAGTGTGAAGGGTTGTATGTGTGTTGCCCTATAATGGTTTTGCGAGCTCTTCGGGGTGTAATCCACCTTCACACAGAGTCGGCTGAGATAGGCTCCAGCCTCCACGTGACTCTAATGGGGCTAAGTAGTTTGGAAAATGAGTAAGATAAGTGAGTGGTTTCCTCAAATACCTTTTTTTGTTTTTTCCAGGTGCCACAGACACATTTCCAGGCAGATCAATATCGACATCTAGTGGCCGTAAAAGCACTAGCAATTAAACAGTGAGCCTTTACTGTTTATGGCCTTTGATAACCCAGTTAGGTGCACTGGGGGGACAGCAGTAGCAGTGGGGCTTGAACCCGAACCCACAACTTAGGGATCAGTAATCCAGCACCCTAGCACGGGGCCACGACTGCCCCTATTATCGTTAGCATTTTTATTATTATTGTTGTTGTTGTTGTACATGTTATTCATATTATACACTTTATAAATACCGATATCCTGGTATTGTCGAAAGATAATCTCACTCAATATTCTACATTAAGCTCTAGCGATTTTATGGGTGTTTTTGGCATATAAATATTTAAAAACCTATACTTGTACATGTTAAGAGGGTAGAGAGTTTTATAAAATATACATAAAGTAGATCAAACAGAAGTTATTGGCCAAATATTTTTGCCCAAAGTACGATATTAATCTAGAGATTTTTTAGAGATTATAATAATGACTTCTCTGTCTCTGGATGGCATGTCCATCTTACAGCAGGAAGTTCTGGACTCAGGCGTTTCTGTGTGGAGTTTGCATGTTCTCCCTGTGCTTGCGTGGGTTTCCTCCGGGTACTCCGGTTTCCTCCTACAGTCCAAAAACATGCACAGTAGGCTATTGGCTGTTCAAAATCACTCCTAGGTGTGAGCGTGAATGATTATATGAGTGTTGGCCCTGCGATGGCCTGGAGCGCCGTCCAGGGTGTACTCTGCCCTAGCCCAGAGTCGGCTGAGATGGGCGCCACCCTTCACGTGACCATAATTAGGATTAAGTGGTTCAATGAATGAATGAATGAATATTATCACAGAGATATTTTTTACATATATTTTATCATAGTCATTTTTTCCAACAGCTTTGGAAAAAATTACAAGAAAACTTTTAATGGGAATCTCTTAAATAAATCTCTTACTATTTTTCCATAGCTACATACGCTACAAGTGGCATGAGTCTAATTTATTAAATTTTTTTAAAATTCCCCATTTTCTCCCTTATTTAGTCCTGTGCAATTCATACCAATCAGTTGTTGCTTTCACTATCACACAACCACCACCGTCCAGGGAGGGGCGAAAGCTTGAACACACCCCCTCCGTGACGTACGATGCTAGCCAGCCGCCTCTTTTCAAGCTACTGCGCATGCGTATTTGAGGGTGGTCTAACACAGGGGTCCCCAACCTTTTTTGCATCAGGGTCCAGATTTATGTATGAAAATTTTTCCGCGGACCGGTTAGAGGCGCAGGTTTTGTTTTGACTCATTTTTTTCAGGGGCTAGCGTGTGGTTAGCTTAAAATTATAGTTGCCGTTCGCTAATGTGTGAAAAGATGCAACAGAGTCAAGTGCGGCAGCAGTAAGGCGAAGGCGGAAACAGTCGCTTTTCAAAGTAAGATCCGGAAGCTCGAATTAAAAAAATATAATTTGTACCATGAAATATTTTGTTTGCGGATCGGTATCAAATGTTCCACGGACCGGTACTGGTCCGCGGACTTGGGGTTGGGGGCCCCTGGTCTAACACACTCGGAGGGAAAGCGCTATCCGCCCCTTCGTACGAATGAGCTCACAGACGCCCAGGCTTGGTTGGCGATGACTGAGAGTGACAGGAAAGCGAATGTATGCCCCTCGTCCTTCCCATGAGAGCTCGGCCAATTAGCTCCCATGAACTCCTCGCCAGTTTATTTTATGATGCAAACCGAAGTCCATAAATATTCATCTGGATGGTCTTAATGTTCATTCATTCATTCATTTTCTGAAACGCTTAATCCTAATTAGGGTCACAGGGAGGCTGGCGCCCATCTCAGCCGACACTGGGCAAGGGCAGAGTACACCCTGGACAGCTCGCCAGGCCATCACAGAGCAGGTCTTAATGCTTGAAGTTATTTTAACCCTCAAAAACGGTTCCCTCAGAAATACACACCAGCATCTGTTTCTACGACTCTGAAACTGTGATGAGTACAATCACAACAGAGAAAACGTTAATATAACAGATGCTAACCAGACACAGGTGAGGCTAATAATGTGTTTACAAGACACGAAACTAGAAACACAGAAAGGGATCAAGTAAACAAAACCAAAACAAAAACAGAAACATGTGCGGATTAAAATTCCAGGGGGGGGGGTCTGGATTCCGGAGCCTTTCCTGCACCGAAACAATTTGTCCCCTCTTACACTGATGCAAGGGGACGAAAGAGTGTTGTTCCTGCACAATGAGATATTTCTGGTATATTTCGACCACAAGAGACTTTACTGTACAGGACAAGGGAGCAAACATACGTATTATTATTATTATTATTATTATTATTATTATTATTATTGTTATTATTATTTAACCATTTCTTAATTTTTTATGCTGCTTACTCCTAAGTAGGGTGGCAGGGAGTCTGGCTCCCATCTCAGCCGACTCTGGACGAGGGCGAGGTACACCCTGAACAGCCCACCAGAGCGTCACAGGGCAACAAACACACAACCCTAAACATTCACACTAACAATCACACCTAGGGGCAATTTGGAACAACCAATTAGACTGTGGGAGGAAACCAGCGTACCCAGAGGAAACCCATGCGACCATGGGGAGAACATGCAAACTCCAAACAGGAATGCCCAAGCCAAACCCGGGGACTCAAACCCATGATCTTCTTGCTGTGAGGGGAATGTGTTAACTCCTACACCACCATGCTGCCCTATATACACACACCACCATGCTACTATTATTATTGTTATTTATTTGTTTGTTTATTTGTTCACTTACTTGCTTTTAGGACTTTTTTCTGGAAAAAAAACAGAGGAAACGCTGGCAGTCCCATGCAGTATCAATAAGTATTGGTGCAGGAGCACACTATGTTCCATTAAAGTCCCATATACCGTATTTTCCGGACTATAAGTCGCAGTTTTTTCATAGTTTGGCCAGGGGTGCGACTTATACTCCAGTACGACTTATATGTTAATTTTTTACATTTTTTTTTACCAGCCAGCCGGACTAGTTACCTAACAAAGTTAGTCGCCAATCAGAAAATCAACTAGCCAAAGCGTGTCTGATCTCAGGGAGTTCAACCCTTGGTAAAAATGACACAGAAGAT
>JAQNCB010000003.1:11378974-11392084 GCA_030068295.1 Euristhmus nudiceps
CCCCCCCCCCCCCCCCGCCCCCCCCCCCCCCCCCCCCCCCCCCCCCCCCCCCCCCCCCCCCGAAAGGCGTCTGCCCACAGGTTGAAAATGCATAATGTCTGGCCCCTGTTCCAGATCAAAGCTTCGTAGTATCAAGCAATTCATTTCTCAAACAATTAAAAACAAAGGCAAACGCAAAATATATCTGTATATACGTAGACTTATGTATATAGCATATCTATATATTGTCCATATTATATGTGCATGGTCTTTGAAAACTAGAGAAACTAGTATAGACACAGCACATCTGTATATTTGTCCATATTACATCTGTACATACTGTATACTTGTATAGGTCATCTGTATAGTAATACAAATCATCTATGTAGAACATCTCTATATAATGTAAATAATTGCTAATTTATTCCCACTGTGCACACTACCCGTAACTAGATATTACTGCATACAGAACTTATTTTTAATATACATAATACATAACTCATTTATACATTTATTTGTACACTGCGCTTATCAGTACATAACTGCTTCTCTAGATATTTTACATTCTCTATATATATATATATATATATATATATATATATATATATATATAGCACTTGCTGCTCTCTGCATTTCTGATTGGATGCTCAACTGCATTTCGTTACTCTGTATTTACACATGTTTAATGACAAAGTTGAATCTAATCTAATATGAAGATCTTTTTCTTTTATTGGTTCGGTTTAATATTTAATTTAAACATGTCACGGCTGTACATGAAGAATGTACTGGAAGGTGGAACCCGGCTACGATTCCTGGTTGTGGCCAGATGTTCATTGGAAACGGCAGCACATCTGTTTACGGGAAAACGGAATTCAAGCAGGACAAAAAAAATTGTACAGATGTGCGTTTCATTTAAATACTTTGTCACGAGTTTTACAGGCAAACAATTTTAATTTCCTCCGAATTAATTAATGCTGAAATACTTCAAGAAATAAATCAGAATCGATACTCGTTTGCACTCAATCACAATGTTTGATTGAAACTGTACATTTTATATTTTACTGTCACTTTTTTTTTTTATTCCTTTCCTTATCATTTCTTTACATCTTTAACCTTTTTTTTTTTACTTACATTTTCTCCAAGCTTAACTTTAAATGTTTCATGCACAGTGAATTTCATCTTGGCCAAATAAAGCTGATTCTAAAAAGTGATAAATAACGAATAACCCTTAATTTTCTTGTGAATCACGATTAATAAAGTGGAGGCGAAGCTAAACAGGACTAGACTCCAGGCTAAACTTTATTTTACAAATAAAATGGAACGAATTCCACTGAGATTATTTATTTATTTAAGCCATTTTGCTATTTCATGGAAATGTAAACAACATAAAACCACAAATGTTCCAGTCATGTCCACCACACATCTTTAAGAAAGTGGTACTGCTTTGTTTATCAGTACACATTTGAGAATAAAAGACATTTGTTTTTATTCATAGCAGAACCATTTATAGGTTTAGATCAGTTTGATGCCACAACAAAAAAACCAGCCTGTTAAAAGCATCATAAATGGCCACTTACTGTTGATGGTACAACCAAACCCTTAAGGGATAGAAATACCTTTTAAGGCGGTTTTTATTTCCATAATATTTAAGTTAAGATCTTGAACAGTAAATTTTATAGTGACTACCGGTATCATAGCAATACTTCCCATCCCTCTTAAATCCCAATTTACCCCCTTTCCAACTGTAGGACTCATTTTTAATATTGAAGTTACTGTGGAAAGAGTTTGGTGACTCACAGTTTCTGCTCTTACATTTTTTGGACATCTTGGGGAGCACTGAAGTCAAGTACCTGCTGAGGAATGTGGATGTCACAGCATTTTTTTTTTTACCTTCCTAAAGCCACCAACATGCACCCCTTTGTGGGGTCATTGGGGTGGAGCCCAACAGTGGCAGTGCTGGGCCCTAAACTCCGAACCCTTCTATTAGTAACCCACCTGGAGAACAATGATCCTCTGTTGTAAGTAAAAAAAAAAAAAAAGAAAAAAAGAAAGAAAGAAAGACAATAAGAAGCTCTAGCTGGCTAATCAAGTTCAGAAAGGGGTTTCCTGCTTGGTATGCTAAAATCAACAACACAACAAAAGGTTTTTCACAGAATAATACCTCTCCATGCCATAACAGGGTCCAACTTCTTCAGGACTTTCTGGTGAAGAACTGTTAAGGTATCCAGAGGCTTTGCAATGCCCATGCAATACTCAGAATAACTACATTCTTTTCTAACATTAATATGCTCGATTCGAAGGTTAGGGCTATTTTAATTTACTCAAATTAAATCAACTCTGTAAAAAAAGATTTTTGTTCCACTTCTGAGCTGAGAACATGTTAAAAAAAAAAGTAACAAACATCATTTTTAATAAACACTGAAGAGTGGAAGTTGTAGTTAGCAGGTCTGCCTCACAGCAAGAAGGTCCTGGGTTCAATCCTTGGCTCGGCAAGAACTTTGCAATTGGATAATTACTAACATTCCATTCCTTTCAAACTGAAACTCATTAAATTAAAACTCCTGAGTGTAAATGGTATATATGCAACATGGTAATGGTACAATCTGATTGGTCAGTTCTCTTGGAATTTAAAGCCATTGTTCAGAGTGGATAATACCCAAACCTAAACAATCGACACTCACAGACTGTTACAGTCACTTAGACAAGGTAGTGTTATCATTCTCACACTTTAAAATGGAATAAAAAAATAAAAAATAAATAAAAAGTCAACTAATATTGTATGTTTGTTATTCCTAGTACTGTTGTATATAATCGAAAAACTTTACCCGGGTGTACTTTACTTACCTTTCACTGTACTGTGTGTCGTATTGAAAGAGATGCCATTACTGAGCTTTTATGCATCATGATTTAAAAAAAAAAAAAAACAAAACCACAAAAAAAAAAAAAACACCCATACAAACCTTGGTTGTGCTCTTTTTTTTGCACTTATGCTCATGAGTATTACATACTAAAACAACTATTTGTTAAAACTTTATTTTAGATCAATATTATCTGAAATAAAACCCTTATTTTAGTTGATTTTTATCTCCATGTACAATTTAACAATTATTTCCCATCAGGTTTGCTTTACCATCTCAGGGACTATTCAGCAACACCCCACCTTGTCTTTTGCTGAATAATTATTATTTATATTTGACAAAATATTCCTTTTACACCAATTCCCCCACTACACTTCATTCCAAAAGGTTAGAACCAGGTATAATAACTCGCGCAATAAACCAGGCAGATGAAATTCCAGGACTCTTCTATTGTTTATAGTAATATGGGGCTTTTAAAGTCCAATCTTTGGAACCTGCTTTCCTGTACAGCTTTTATAGTTCATATATAACAAATAATCACTCATTCAGCTCCTATTGGGGAAAAAAAAGGATTTGTGGAGCAGTTTGTCCTTTATGGAACTTTTATGCTGAACCACACAAGAATAAAAATGCGTTGTGCGTCTCCCCTCCCTCCCCAAACACAGCTGAGACACATTTACCGGTTTTCTCATCTTTTAATAACACATTCATATCTATGCTCTGTATTGTTTACAAGAAGTTCAGAACAAATGTGGATGAGAAATGCAAGAAAATTGGCAGGCAGAAAGGTGAAAGTCCAGATAGTGTCCATGGCACCTGCTATAAGAGGGGGGGGGGCTGTGGGTTGGGGGCTAGATGTGATAGATCACTCTTCTTCCTCTCCTCCTCCTAAACCGTGCCCTAGTCAGCTAAATAGGTCCTTACTTGCCTGTTGCATCAATAAAGATTAAAAAAAAAAAAAAAAAAAAAGAAAGAAATGATTTCAGTATCATGCTGCTCTGCAATGTCTCAACGAGTACTATGTTGCAGTTCACAGAGAGAGCGAGAGAGAGAGAATTCTAATGCATCCAAAACGAGATACAATCCTATGTCATTCCGAAAAAGCAATCAGAAAAAAAATTAAATCAAATAAAGGATGAAGAATTGCAAACTTAACGCAAGTCAATCTAATGAGGAATGAAATAAACAAAAATAAACAAACAAAAAAAAAAATAGAAAAATGAAATTGATATTTTTTTAAATTTTTTTTTTCTACTTTACCTTCCCTCACCCGTTCCATTTCTTTTTACTTAACAATCAATCAATCTTGAATAATGGTCTAAATAATGGCAAAAACAACAACAACAAAAAAAATCATCTTTGGAAGAAAAAGTATGATGTTTTTAATACACTATCCACTACAGTATATGGAGATGCTTCTACCCAGTCGGTTACATAATTCTTTATTTTATTACTTTCGATTCATTTGAGACTTTTTCAAAACTTTTTTTTTTCTTTTGTACTTTGTATCCCACCCCATTTTACATTTGCCCCATCTATTCATTTGTTCTCCAAGAGGTAGATCAAAAAAAAAAAAAAAAAAAAAAAAAAAAAGTTACTTGAATATAGGTATCGTGCTCATGATTGAAGAAGATAAAAATGAAAAGGAAAGACTGTGAGGTGGAAAGCTGAGGACGAGAGGGACTCCAGTTTTCCTCGATGCTGATCTGGGACTCCGTCGCATCCAATGTCAGTCATTATAGAACACCCCCCAACCCCACTCCATCCCCACCAGTACAGATATCCAGATAACTTTCCCCATGCAACAGTGTGAATCCTGTGACTGTCTGGAAGGAGCACTGGCCTAATTGGAGCTCGAAAACGAGCAGAATCAGGAGATAGAGAAGTGTGTTGAAGGGTTACTGAGCACTCGGTGAGAATTTACATACCAGTGAAGACACTGAATCCTAACACGTGCCCTTAATTAAGAAATGACCAAGTAGTGACATGACGTGTAGCTTAAACGAGACGGTTCTCCATGTTCCTGCTCCTTCACTGCTTGTCCACACAACAAGTCCTTCCAACAGCAAACACCCCGATCATTACTGCTCGCCAAATCCTCACCTCCCTTCCCTCTATCATGGCCTCAACTCTAAAATAAAATCAAGAGTGACTGAAAGCAAAGGAAAAAGTGAGAAGCAAAAGGAAACACAAATAATAAATTAAAGAAATTAAAGTGGGGATAAAAAAAAAAAGTAACATGCACTTTCGCTCGTCAGGTTGATAAAACAATCTTATGGCTAAGTCTTGAGGTAGCGTTTCCTAGTTATGTGAGGTTTAATTCGTCATTAGCACCCAAATGGTTTCTTTGAGCGAAGGCCAGAAACTAGCAGGATGAACTTCCTGTGGTGTGCATCGGTCTATCTGCTACACCGGACTAATATGAGGTTAGATCTGTTGCCTATGTGTAAATCTGTGCACTGAAATGGATAGACTTCTTTTAATCCTTTTATAATTCTATGATTTCCAGAGTATTAACAGTCCTTGTGAAGGAATTGCATAAGAATTACAAAAAAAAAACTAATTTAAAAAAAAAAAAAAAGGGGGAAAAAAACAAAACAAAACAAAAAAAACATGCAGTTGTGTTCCTGAAATGTATAATATTACAGGTTTGGGTGGCAATTCATATTTATTCTTTTCTTAAACAGAGCGAGTGCTGAAGTGGAAGTTATTAGTCTTCACACTACACCTAAAACAGTTTGAACAACCTAGATCAGGTCTTTAATGGAGAAAATTAAAAAAAAAATCTGTTTGGCACAGGTGTTAACTGCATTACGAGTAACTTGTTACTATTTTAAATGATCTAATAGCAGTACAAGAGTTCTCTGTGCTTTCTAAAGAAACCTGATCAAGAGAGAGAGAGAGAGAGAGAGAGAGAGAGAGAGAGAGAGAGAGAGAGAGAGAGAGAGAGAGAGAGAGAGAGAGAGTCATGGAGAGGTCCAATTAAAGGAGACATATTTTGTCTCTGTGTGTGTGTGTGTGTGTGTGTGTGTGTTTGGCGGATTAAAACTGAAAACAAGGGCCAAACGACTGAACAGAACTGAGAAAACAGACACAAACAAGGCCAGCGTGAGAGAGGGTGAAGGTCTATACCAAACCCAAACAACAAAAAAGGTTGTTCATATAAAGCAAATAATGTATTCAAGGGAAAAAAAAGTGCGAGTTGTGTACAGGGATGAAAGGAAGAATAAATGGAGGACAAACCAAGGGAAAAGGAGAGGAGGGAGACGAGTGGAGTATTCATCATACATTCGGCAGCGCTGCATGACGACTCATTCAAGTGACCAAAAATTAAGATCCAGCAAATCTGTGAGAGCATAACAAAAGCCTCAACTACGCTTACGTTGGCTTTTATAAAATGTCTACCATCTTTAACCCTTTACCTACCTTCCCCGAAAATCGCTTGGTGTTCCTGGAAGGATGTGAACACGAGGTGGCGACAGAGTCTAACTCACAGATTTAAAGTAATAACGCGATTATTTCACTTTAAAAATGATGCTTTATGAAATATAATTTTTCGCGTTTCCCGCAGGGATGGGGGGGGACTTGAATTTTTCCCACAAGGTAGGTAAAGAGGCTTTAAAAAAAAAATAAATAAAAATAAAAATTTCTCAGCCCATCTTCCTCTCAACACTTTTCCACCTTTCAGTTAAAAAAAAAAAAATGTGAGCAGCTCGACTCCACATTCCCCAGTTTATAAAGATCCTCGAGATTTTTCAGTTATGTTCCACTTTTTCCCCCCCCTTATTGTCATTTCGTCTAAAACTGATGAAACAGTACACAACCAGATGTCATGTCCAAATAAAGCTTGCTGTTAAACAAAAGGCTGCAGTCTGAATAAATCTAAAGTGGTGTGTGTGTCTTAGGGACAGAAATCTACAGGCGAGAGAGACAGACAGACCTTCCTTCCCACCCGAGGAAGAGAAAACGTTTCACGTAATCCGAACACTGTTATCCACTGTGGAAAAAAGGGGAAGCGTTAAAAAAAGAGAAAAACAAAAGCAACGATTTCAACCTGCGAGTGAAAACAAGCACACAGTGAGGCTCCGTCAAGCCATGCGCAGGTGGAATGTGCACTCCGTGGAAAAAGGATTCTGGCAGTATCGATTCACCGGTCGCATTTAAAATCGCTACATATTGCCCAGCTTTGTCCATGTGTCTTTATTTTCTTCTAAAAAATACAAAAAGTTGCTTTTTTTTTTTTTTTTAAGCGATTTGTATATACAGGTTAAATCTGCCTCTGGTGTGAAGTGACCGCTTTCTTCATTTTTCGCTCCCATTTTCCAAAGTCTTCTCATTCGGTTAAAACATGTTCAACCGACACCGTAGAATAGGATGGTTCTTTTTTTCTGTCATTTATAAACACCCAAACCACTTTCCTTAACAAAACAAAACTATACACTTAAACTGTTTACCTTTTCTTTTTTAAATTTTTTTTTTCTTTTTCTTTTTTTTTACAAAAAACCCCTAAACAAATAAAAAGCACGCATCCCACCACACATACATATAGGATGAGGAGTAAGTACTATGCTGACTCTAAACTCGATTTAGAACTTGATGTGGTTACTGAGATGCCACCGGGCTGCTTCTTAACGTACAGTCATGGCACAAACCTGGCAACCCGAGGCTGACTCCAGGCCTTCAGTGCCCCAAAAAAAAAAAAAAAGAGCCAGATAGAAGCACAGTGCATCCTTTCATCAGAGCTACTGTCAGTTATTAATAAAGGAAAGTTAGTACTGTCAAACAACTGTAGGACTTTCAAGCTCATTTCAGCACCACGAGAAAAAAAAAAAAAAAGCCAACAGGCTGTAGGTCCAAAGACAATTATGAAGAATCAAATCAGAACCGATTCAGCAAATACTAAGACACTCACGCCTCTTGCCTGTACGGATCCTTTAGAAATTAAACGTGGAAAGGATTAGGGTGCCATCCATACACACGTACATACACGCAAAAACTAGGGGGATAAAAAAAAAGAAAAAAGAAAAAGAAAGAAAAAAAGATAAAGAAAAAACACCCAACAATAACTAAAAATATTTTTTCTTAAAAAAATAAAATATTCAGGACTATCAGCTTTTATATAAAACACCAGCAAGCCAAAAGAAAAAAAAAAAAAAAAGAAAGAAAAAAAAAGCCGTTAGGAATACTGAGGTAACAATACCCTGAGGTAGGTTTCTATTTTTTTTCTCTCTATCTAATCGGTTCGACGATGAGCAAAGAAAGCCAGATTTTCTGGCCTCCACATCAGCACACCCCGAATGGACTAGGGGGGTCGGGTGGGGGGGAGAGAGAGAGGGTGCAGAAGCCATGTAGACACCACCTGCTGTTGATCTCTGACCTAAAGGCAGGGAGGAGAAATGCACCATGGGAACCT
Organism: Euristhmus nudiceps; assembly: GCA_030068295.1. Lineage (NCBI taxonomy): Eukaryota > Metazoa > Chordata > Actinopteri > Siluriformes > Plotosidae > Euristhmus > Euristhmus nudiceps. The sequence continues at coordinate 11,387,225 of JAQNCB010000003.1, forward strand.
GCATCTTAAACGTGATCTTAAAGTAAAAGCTGGATTCATCAAGTTACCAGGACTGAGTAAATATTGGCACCTGCTGTCAAAGTCGATCAAATTCGTGTGATATCTTTAATCTTTTTGATGCACAGGGAAATCTATTAAAAAAAAAACAAAAAAAAAAAAACGAACAGCTACTTAGTGCTCTGTCAGAGACTTGTAGTCATATCCTGGTTAAAAACACACATCAGCAAAACCCAGATGGTGACAGCTAATTTTAACCATCTCAAAATATCTGTGAAAGATGGTTCTGATCCCGGTGGCACATTCCCTCTCCACTGCCGTTTTCTCTGCTCTCCGAGGGGCCAGGTTAACTCACATATCATATATATATAATATATATAAAATATGCCATTTGGGCGTGGGCCACGCGCCGGCAAGCATCGCGGGCGTAGTTTAGGGCTGGGTGTGAAATGTACGTCTCGGAACTGAGCCTCCGCAATAGAACTGCAGGGTCAGCCTCGGCCCACCCACTTACTGTACCCTCACTGTGTTTCAACAGTGCTTCAATACAAATTCATGAAGATTATATTTACAACCTCATTTTTTTCTTCTTCTTCTTCTTTATTTGTCCTTACCCCCAACAGATTACTGCCAGGGACTTAAAGAGCAGTGTTAACAGCTATGGCCCCTCCTGTGATTTCCCTGTAGGCCACCCTTATTGGCATGATGTCACGGGTTCTCCACCCCCCGCCCCCCCCCTCTCCCCACCGCTGCCTCACTGCATTTCATTATAATACCTCTGAATAAACATTTCTATACATATAGCTCTTCTTAAAAAAACACCCTTAAAATACTTGAGTGACTGGTGATGGCAGGGCGCCCCAAGTGCGATACAATTCATGAGAGCTTCTCTCAGGACGCAAGGCCACGTAGCCGTGATTATTTCATAAGCTGCCACAAGGAATCCCTGCCATCCCCAGTCAGTCGACCTGGCATCTGGTCTCTGTTTCCTAGTTCTCTCTCTCTTTTCTTTTCTTTTTCCTCCCCCTTATTTTTTTAAATCACTCAAAAATTCTAGTTTCTTTGACACTAAACCTTTTTTTTTTTTTTTTTAACTCTCTCAGGCATTTTTTTATTTCCTTTTTATTCCTCTCTTTGTTAAACGCTCATTTCTCCCTGTCTACCGCTGGGTCTGTGTCACTCTCTCTCAGTCAGTCCACTGTTTCTCCTCCGTCTGTCCAGTTTGGAGCTGAAGCCTGTTACTTCCTCCGTGGCTCCTGGCTCATTCCCTGGTTGGGCCCAGGCTCTGATAGGTTCTGCGGGTGAGATGGCGGAGGGCCTCCCATGCCACCTTTCTGCTGCTGCTTCACTTGTGTCAAAATGTCTCTGATCTTCCTCTGGGCCAGCTAAAAAAAAAAAAACAAAAAAAAAAAACAAAAAAAAAAAAAAAAAGAGATTGTTTAATTTGCAGTCAGTCATACACAGGAACAATTTGATGAAATCTATACACCTCCTTAACTCTGTCAACCAATTTTGTACCTCGTCTCTTTGGCTACTTTATCAACTCCCGTATTTTCCGGACTACAAGTCGCACTTCCCCCCCATAGTTTGGCCAGGGTGCGACTTATACTCCAGAACGACTTGTTAAATTATTAACACATTCTTATATAATTTTTTTACATTTATTTATTTACACTGGCAACCGTATTTCATATGTTGATTATTTTTAACACTGGCAACCCAGGAAGCATTTAGTGCTGTTGAGAAGGCTGACCCACATTTCCAATGATCCGGAAAGACAGCGCATTTATTGTAAACGTTTTAAATGGGAGTATTAAACACAGAGGATTAAAAACATTAACAGGATTAAAAACAGAGGATTTCAATGGCTGAAAAGTGAAGTGAGAGCAGATCACAGCAAACTTTCTCTCCATCGGCTTCTGAGACAGATAAATAACAGAGGCTAAATGCTAATGCTAAGTTAAATGACTCCTCACGCAAGATATAAAGCACATAATATTCTGTAGATTGAAATGAAGAGTCGGTTTTAACATGTTTGAGCCGCCAGTCTAATGTTTGAGTGGAACTATATGTTCCTGTGTGTAAAGGTGAGGCTGCACCTTTTGTTTTTCCTCCCCACTCTGTGTTAGGCGCAGAGTAGGCAGAGACAAACTGTGAGCGTCTCACACACCAATATTTTCGTTACGCCTCGTCTCGTCACGGCACGTTTTAGTCACCAAAGATCCATTTTTAGTGCGTCATCGTCAACGTTGTCTTCATACAAAAAAAAGGTGCGTTCACAAAATCATTTAAACAACACTACCCCCAAAATGCAACGTATAGTCCGGAAAATACGGTAAACCCAACCGGATACATGCACTTGGTGGGTGTTTAAATTATACATGTTTTCCTGATGTTCTCACTTTTTGAACCCTGAATGCTGTGCTTCCCTACTGGATTTGGTTTACCCTTATTGGACATTTGTGTTAAGGTAAAATTCCTGCAGACCATCAGTAGGATAAACGCAGCCACTCAGACATTCCTTTTAAAGTCTTGGCCTAAATGGTTTCACAGGCACAAAAAGTGTCCAGCGGCAGATACAAGGCAAATGATACATCATGGCACAATGCATCCATTCATTCATTCATTTTCCAAACCGCTTATTCTGTATTAGGGTCACGGGGTGGTCTGGTGCCCATCTCAGCCGACTCTGGGCGAGGGCAGAGTACACCCAAGACAGCTCGCCAGGCTATCGCAGGGCAGAAAACACGCTGACGTCTTGACGAACATCAGCAATGGTTCTTTTACATGCCTCTAACCACAGACAGTGAGAGACATGGCCGGTAACCCAGTGGTCACTGCTGTCCCCCCAGTGGTAACCCAGTTAGCTGCACTGGGGGGGGGGCAGCAAAGGCAACTGTTGACAGTGGGGCTTGAACCCCCAACCCTGGGATCAGTAATCCACCAGACCACCGCTGCCCGGGCACAATGCATCGTGATACAATTTTGTGAGAAGGTGTACCATAGAAACATGGAATATCAATTCATTAAATTACGCCGTTCCATTCAAATGCACAGAATGAACCCTAGAGCTCCGGATCCACGCAGCCCACAGAGTCACAACCGTGCATGTTGGTAATGCAATCACATTCTTTTGTGCACAGCCTGTGAGATTGAATTGCTCGCTCAGTTGCTCCGCATCGCAAAGAAAAACATACATTATACATGACAAAATGACATGACTCTGATGTTGGCATTAGAATAATTTTTTCTTTCCTATCAAAAAAAAAAAAATCCCCAAATCTTTGTTTGACGAAGTCAGAGTAAGAAAAATACAGAAAACAGCCACCGACAAGGCGCGTGATTATTAACCCGGAGATCACAAGTTCGAATCCATATTAATACCACAGTCATCTGGGACCGGGAGCCCAGAGATGTAGGGCATCCGCTCACTTCCCTGTCATTCACAGCGATCAACCAGCCAATCATGGGCATCTGTGAGCTCATTCATATGAAGGGGCGGGCGGATAGCGCTTTCCCTCCGAGTGCAAGACCACCCCCAAAATGCGCATGTGGCGCAGTTCGAAAAGAGGCGGGTGGATAGCAGTGCATGTCACGGAGGGGGCGTGTACATGTTTTTGGGCCTCCCTGGTTGGTGTGTGACAGGGAAGGCAAAACCTGATGGGAGGGAATTGGAGAGTTAGGGAGAAAAAAAAAAAAAAAGAAAAGAAAGGAAAAACGGCAAGTTTAGCCAACTTTGGCAGTTTTTTCTGCTACCGAACCCATGATGCTTGAGGAAAATTTGGATAAACATGAATATTTTGCGTACAATTTTTAAATACCAAAAATATTCTCCAAGTTTTCTAAGACTTTAAGTGAACTTGAAATTAAAATCAATCTGCTCAGCGTCATGAATCCAACTGGCTTATAACTGGGAGGTTTCAGTTCAGGAATGTCTAACTAAGAGAAGAAATGCTGGAGCTAATTTTAAAATAGCTTATTTAAATATCATTTACATATATATTACACCTTATTTGCATCAACCAACCAGCAAGAATGTATTACTTTCACTGCTGGAGCTACACAAGAGAGGAAAGAGACAGTGGGCTAGTTATTTTCACACCTACGTTCTACCTAAACGGACCAATGATTACAGTGATGCTTGAAATGTTTATGAACCCTCCAGACTGTTCTAGATTTCTGTACAAATATGACTTAAAATATTCTATAGTCCCAAAAGTAAATAGAGAACCCTGCCAAACAAATAAATAGTCGACCAAATGTCGATGTTTATTTATAGTAATGACGGAGAAGAAATGTTTCGACCTGTTGATCAGTTCTACACATCAGCTTGGAGGGATTTTAGCTCACGGGACGTTGGTGAGCATCTTCACCTGAACTGGTCGCACATTTCAATCGGACCGAGGACAGGACTTTGATTTGGCCATTTCAAAAAATGTTACCGAATTCTTTTCTCGCCATTCCGTGGGAAAACGTCTTGTGTGGTTACGGTCGTCGTCTTACTGCATGAGCCAATTTCTCTTGAAATTTAGTTCATGAGCAGATGCTTGGACATCTTCCTTTCATTGAGAATAATTGTTCCTTCGGCTATGGTAGGTTATCCTGCCTGAGAAGGAGCTAAGCAGGCTGAAATCATGATACGATCACATCCATGTTTCCCAGACGGGATAAGGTTCTTGTGCTTGAATACAGTATTTGCCTCGCTTTCAACATTTAAACCAAAAAAAAAAAAAAAATGTTCCATTTTGGTCTCATCAGCAGCATAGAGAGCATCCTGACTGGATGCATCACCTCCTGGTACGGCAGCTGCACCGCCCTCAACCGTAAGGCTCTGCAGAGGGTGGTGAAGTCTGCACAACACCT
>JAQNCB010000003.1:11425728-11444568 GCA_030068295.1 Euristhmus nudiceps
CACACACACACACACACACACACACACACACACACACACTTCAATTTGGTGATAAAAATATCTGTTTGCTCATAAGCTATGGCTTAAACAAAACAGCACCCACAGTATATATGGACTCATCCCATCAAAAAAAAAAAAAACAAAAAAAAACAGATGGTTAAAATGGGGAAGGGGTTAAAAAGGAGGAGTCTTCCTTAAACAGACAGGAGCACATATTTTAACCCCACCACACACCACCAGCATCGACAAACAAGCATTGAACAGACATGTCTTTCCCACTTCCAGTCTTTAATTGCTTTTATTATCCACACCCAAAGCTCCAGCCCTCATTTTGAGACAATCCACAATGGCGGAGAAGGGAAGCCCTGGAGGAAGTGTCATTGTACAACGCCCCTACAATCCCCATCACCCTCCCCCTCTCCCTCTCCTCTTCCCTTCCCTTGTTCTCGCAGTTCTTCTCCTCTCCTGAACAAGCAAACCCACTGAGAGTCACGCTGGTCAAATGACCCAGCTGAAAGCACGCCTACGTGTACATTCTACTAGACTGGTAGCATATAACCACCATATGGGACACAATTAAATGCTAGACATGCATTTCTTTTGTATGTGGGCGTGTGTGCCTGGTGTTCTAGCTTGATTGTGTGAGAGCAAGAGAACCAGGGGAAGAAAGGAAGAGTGCACGTGTGAGAGAGAGAGAGAGAGAGAGAGCAAGAGCAAGAGAGGTGGCCTCTCGTGCAACACAGTCAACTGCTTCTCAGAATGTGCACACAGGTGTTCGTGCTTCCTGATTGGTCGCTCCCCCTCTCCCTTTAGCTCCTCCCCCTGCCTTCTGTAGTACTATGATCACGAATGGAGATGGAGAGAAAGGAGGGTGATGGAGTGAGAAAAAAAGAGAGAAAAAGAGGGAGGGGGAGCAAGAAGGCAACTGCTGTGGCTTAAGGCACCCAATACAAGTGTTCGCTCAACATTTTTCAGCCACTCATACAAAATATAAAATGTGTAACTCGTAGCAAAACATCATATGGGTATAATGCACCATCAATTTGTTCCGTGTGGTAAACAAATTGGCTGCATATATTAAACCCATATACCGTAATATACTCACCAGTCACCACTTCTTTTCATGTAGACACTTGCAAATGGAATGACTTGCAAAGCCAAGACAGCTCCATAGTTACGCCCGTGATGAGGTGTTTCCCCCGTTTTACAGTTTAGCAAATCTATCAGTAAAATGTTGAATTCCTCTCTTAAGGCAAACAGTCGATCCCAGACTTAAAACTATACCCCAAAAAACACCACCTCCGGTGCCATTCGTATTTAAAAGAGCAGTCTTGCGCATCTACAAATGTTAAGATGGGCTACTCATAATTGAGACATAGGAATTACAGGGTCGTAAGGTCTAAACAGCTTTACCAAACAAACAAGTACTGTATAAATATATAAATTTTATTTCTTAAATAACTATAAAAAAAGAATTGGCAATGGAGTGACCTAAAAACATAAAGCAGAAGTAAGCACAGAAAAACCCGAGGACTGTACACACGCAGCCATGGTGAAACTTCTCAAACTAACATGCACCAAATTCCACGTTCCTGCAATAACTTAATTATAATATAAAGCATCATTCGGTGATTTCCCCCCATATGTGAATTGAAGAAGTACCACCTTCACAAAAGTTTTTATTCATATCCAATTAATAACAACCCTACACTTGTCCAATTAGACAGGCATACACTAATCTGCCTTTTTTTTTTTTTACAGTTTGAATTCATGATACGCAAAGTAAAATGAGGAAAAGCTGCACATCCCATATGCGTAAAGCAGATCTTTGCTTTATGGTTGTAATCAAGTCAGAAAAAAACTTGCACTCATCAGCATAAGGACTTTAATAACAGGAGGGGAAAAAAAAAAAAAAACCCAAGCCATGTATTTTCACCACACATATGCTGGATTTCAACGCTAATCACAGGTTAATTAATAAAAACGGATAAATTAATGCACAAACAGCACACACACATCTGCAACATGAGGATGTACGTTAAATATTTTTAGTGCTTCAGTGATCATGTCACAGCCCAAGTATCCACATTCCTATAATCATGATAATAGGCTTATTAATTTATCACAATCAGTAGTGTTAAACGCACGGACTTGATTAAAGCAATTATTCGCTGATAGTGATATGGTGTTGCAGCATGGGCTAGCTCTCCATACGCTTCTTACCAAGTGGCTTTCAATTGGTCATGTGGGGACCCACCCCCAATCCCCCCTTATCTTCCATTTCATTTAAGAAGCCTTAGATATTCAAAAACACCTCATGCAAACTCAGCATTACATACAGGAAGACACCACGTGCCACCATTGGCCAGGTATACACCCCTGCACTCCATGCATGTCTACAATATTTTCCCAAATTTTAGAAATATATTTTTTTTTTCCTTATCAAATTTTGTCTTTGATGTATACAATAAAAAGTACGGGCTTAACTTCTTGCTCTACGTGGATATACATCTCTGACGTAATTTGAGTGATGTAGACTTTCTTGAGTGGACCTATGGCCACCCACTTCCAAATACTTATATAAGGATCTATAGAACCAAACACAAGAGCCATACACACACACACGCGTGCGCGCAAGAAAGCCCTGCTCCTATGGCCTTCTCGCGCGCGCTCGCGCTCTCTCTCTCTCTCTCTCTCTCTCTCTCGTAGATATCATTTTGAGTTTAATATGTTGTGTTCTTTGTTTAGCCATTTCCTGTAGTTGTCTTGACTGCCAACATAGCAGCCAGAACAAAGTAATTTCCTGTGATAATTAATAAAACAGCTCTATATCTGTGTATTTATCCATCCATGGATCCAGACACCACACACAGAGGGAGCTCTGTGAACAGTTGAAAGAACTCTTCGTCCAATTTGCCCCTTTTGTTGTTTTCATATAGCTTTCGTTACCACTAGCCAAGCAGGGAGGAGGGGAAAAAAAAAATTCCATGTTTCATATTGTATCCAGACCACACACACGTGAAAGAGCGCAGACGACATACTGCACTATATTCACATACACATCTTAATTCTAAAATAATACATCTCCTTTCATGCGTGTTCGAGCCACAGACCTCAGAGAGTCAAAATGGCGGCGAAAGCGCTACAAGACCTTTGACCTAATTAGCATTCCTCCTCTTCCATAGGACTTTCTGGTGTTATTTAGGTATTCTACCATGATTTAAGAAAAAGAAAGAAAATGTATTTGAGATGAATATTCACACCGAGTGCCTTTAGGAGGGACTTAAATCAGGAAAAAAAAAACCTGATTTTTTTTTTTTTTAAATATAGAAATAATCATGCATGGGGATGAACTCAACATAATCTCTTCTACCAATAATAATAACTGGCCATAATCATTTGTTGTGCTAAATCCATGGATAAGTAGTAAAATGGGAAAATGAATCATTTAAACAGTCTTCCAGAGCACCTCCCGAGCCTCACAGGGCTGCACTGGGCGCCATTTTCTTATTTGCTGACGTCGGATTGCTTATTCACAATGATGGCGACCACGTGCCACTTCAATCTGACTTTTAATGAAATGGGGGAAAATAATAAAAGGCAGGACAAAGCACTACAGAGGATATTTCAGCAAAATCAACATGCTTTATACAGAAGCACGAGGTGTAATTATTGCACTCAGTGATCAGTGAATGGCGAGGAAACGGAACATTAAACGTGGGATGGATTCAATCACGGAGGAATAAACCAGGCAACCTGCACTGCTAATGATGGGCGCGTGCCCGTGTTAGACCATCAACAAGACAGAAGTAAATATTTCAGTGAGCACGACATTATGGCAAGGGTGGGAGAGGTGGGTCTACCTGTGGCGTCCAGAGGGGTTTTAAAAAAAAAAAACCCGCAACATAATGCAAGATACTGAGATGCGGGGTTATTTGAAGTGATCTGATTTCACAGTGACGTCACAATTCAATTAAATGATTAACATAATCGTGGTAGTGCATGATTTCACGGTCGTTTCACTCCACAAGTCGATCAGATTTTTTTTGAATGGCGATAGTATTTTTTTACCGATGTGGCCAGGGTGGGGGCGTCTTTAAAAAAAAAAAAAACCGAAACACAGCTTGCTGGGCTCTTGCAACGTTCTGTCGCTTTCAACTAAACCAAAAGTAGACCCAGTTCTAGCTTCTCATACAAACCAACTGTACATACACCATTACAACCCCACCACCATACCCACGTACTCACACATGAACCTCGTTGTTCGGGGACTGAACACAAAGCGCGAGGGCATTAAAACAGTAAACAATAACACATTATTGGAATAACTGCTAAACCTATGCTGTCTTTAAATACTATTAGGCACCATGTACAGTCAGGACATTATTTACACAATGCATGCAAGGCAATAAGAGGCACACAGAGATTATGACTGCTTTTATAAAACAATACAAAAACAGGACGTTTTCACGTCCATAGATCCTCCAATGCACAACAGCTTAGTTTGACAACAAAAGACCTTACGAGGCCTAGGCCTTACTTTAGACCAAGGACTTTCCTTCATGTATGAATCGGAGTCAGGAAGACACCACAGTACCCAGCTGCTAAAACATCGAGGTTGTTTTAGGTTTTAAACAAAGAATAACCTAAAATAGCAACCGAGCTTTAAGAAAACTGCCTGGAAAAGCACGTGATGCGCCATTTAGAGCCTCCAGTCTTTTGTGTTTTATCTATCAAACGCTGCAATGTTACTATTTAGGAAAATAGATACATTTGTAACGATATGGATGGGGGGGAATCAGGAAGGTGTTGTGAAGCAAAGTTTAAAAGCTGTGGGTTGCATTCTATTTTTAAATCCAAAATATGCACAAATTCTGACACCCAGTAAGAAAAAAAGCAAAAGGGCGAAACATCCTGGTGTGTAGTGTACACATCCCTCATTGTAAAGCCATATAACACAATGCATACGTTCATGTTTGCAGCAATAAACCAAGGATTTAAAATAAAAGCCAAATACCTTTGATTCTTAGGGACAGAATATTCTACTTCGATTCGTGTGCCGTGAATTTCCACTTTTTTACCTACATTAAAAAAAAAAAAAAAAAAAAAAAAAATCACAAAATGAGGCCACCGAATCCATTCATTGGTTCTCGCAGCACAACACACGTTAGCTTAATTCAACATTTTAAATGCTAGCAACTGGAACCAATACAAACTAGCTTTGTTTTGGCGTTAAGGAATTATTTAAAGAAAACAAACACACAAAAAAAATAACAAGTAGTGCTAGTAGTTCGCTGTATAACTACTCAAGGGCCTATTTGCTCGTATGGGGCTCTTCCATGAGCTGGAGAGGAAAAAGTTAGTGATAAACTGTTTTCACCAGAAATGTTTTACGTAAACATTCAAACCGGCATCAGTTTAATTCATTTTTTTTCTCATTTCGGTGCACTCATACCCATTATGTGCTATACTCGTCATTTGTGTTAAGAAAGTCGTTTTAAGACTTTAGTCGCCGTTTTATGTACATATCTACCTAAAATTATAAAGCCATACATTAGAGAATAGAGTGAAATAAGCGTGCTTATAGTTTCAGGTGTCAGAGTGCAGAAGCATGGCGACCTTCGTGCTCTATAGAGCCCAGATCACATGGAACATATGTGCACAAGTAGGGATATATTATACATGTGGACAATGAACATGCAGGTATAAATCAGTGCTGCACTTAGCTTTGGGATCTTCCAAGGTGGCCTCCATTAGGGTATATTTATTTTCCGTGCTTCTACAATAGCCCTATACGCTAAATGAAACGTGGTTTATCTTACTATAGCGGCCTATTAAGCCAAAAGGGGGAGGGGTGGGATTTCACTCTGTAGATGGACTTAGTGGATTCTAGTGAATATGGGAGACAGGTTTCAGAGCTTCCTGTAAGTACTACTAAATGCATGGCACTGTTGGTATTTAATGTCAGACTGCTAATCGAAATCAGAGAGCATTATAAGGGTATTCGTGCAAACGTTAGTGTAGCCTACATTATTAAGCAGTCCTGGTTCGACTGGGACAATGAAAAGTTATTCTGCACTTCAAGAATGCATACTTCCATTCCTTTACACTGCAAACAGCACAAACGTATAGGATCAACAGCCCCAGCCAATAGAGCTTACATTTTTTTAATTGATCTCTGTACATGGAACTTCAAAAGATTTAGAAACACTTTGAAGTGTATGGAGGTGCACGACTGAAGCGAAAAAGTATAACAATGAGTCCATTACAGTCAATTACTTACCAGAAAATATTTCAATTGCTTTCATAGCGCATTGGTCGTCCGGGCAATCAACAAACGCGTATCCCGTTTTCAATAGAAACTGCCCAGAGTAAGGAATCTTGTAGTCTTCAAAGGTTTTAACCAAGTCATCTGCGGTTACATTTTCATTCAGATTTCCAATATATAGCTTGTTCATTGTGGAAAAAGATCAATGCTTGTCCCCGTGGAAAAAAAATCACAACTAAAAAAAAAAAAAAAAAAAAAAAAAAAAAAAAAAAAAAAAAAAAAAAAAAACTTTTCTATAAACAGGGGACTGTTTGCCAAAATATATACTCAGGCTGCTAAAGAAAAATGAAAAGCACGTGGAAATTTCAACGAGCTGCAACTCAAAACGAAAGAATGCCGGAGATTTTTTTTTTTTTTTTAATAATACGGGGAAAGTTCGCCTAACAGTAACGTTGCAGCCCGATGGAGTCCGGTATCCTTGATTGTAGCAATCCTGGCGAATTTCCTGCACCGTGGAGCAAACGGTATCGCTGTGTTAAATGTGATGGTGGAGAAGTATGGCGGGATCGCGAGAATTTCTTTTCTCTCTCTATCTGCCCCTCAGCGTAGAGCTGTACCCTTGCACTGTCATACAGATCCTACTGCCTGGCGACGGCACCGCCTCTAAAGCGACTCGAATTTACTAATTTTTTGTTTGCAAAGAGGAAACCACGTGGTCTGTCGGAGTAGCTGGAGAAGGGGCCGGACCTAATCGACGTGTGCGTGTGTGAGAGTATGTATGTGTGTGTGTGTGTGGCACAGCACAGCAGCAGATGGGCGTGTGTTGGGCCAGCTAGTCCTTCTGTGCAATGGGCTTTCTTCACTACTATGCAGTAGTAAGCTTGTGCCCCATCATAAAGTCAACATTTCTTTGAGTGTTGCATCTGCACGGCAGGTTGAGGGTGAAATCCGCAATGCCTTCTTTCATACACTTCGTCCAACACGCTGTTTGGGATTCCAGAGAGACAGATGTAAGCTGTTGTGCAAAGGCCATCATCATGGATCAAATTAGTACCATTGACATGTTACACCCCGCCCCCCATATCCATTCATATTTATTTATGCAGCCGATACATTGAAACATGTGATGTGGACGCGGATTCGCAACAGAAGCGACATAAGCTGCTTTTTGGACGATATTTCCCGTTTGTACTGTAATTCGAAATGTCTTTATATATATATCTATATATATATATATATCTATATATCTTTATATATATATATATATATATATATATAGTCTTTTAAAGTAGGGAAAAGTTGTTAAGGCGGCGGACGTTTGCAACATCTTTGAACTTCCCCAGAAACACAATAAACTGAAACATTGTATCCGCCACTGGTAAATATGATACGTTGGTGAAGTAATATTCAGCTGCTCGGTCTGTGCGGCAGCGTAGAGAGACGAAAGCGGCTGTGCTGGAGATTTACAGCACCATAGAATAGCCCATAGGCTTTTGACAATCGAGTCAAAATGGAGGGCTGTGAAAGTGCACGGCCTGCTCCTGCTGCTGCTGCTGCTGCATCCCGCCTACCATCAGGAAGTGAGCGAATCAACTGTTGCACAAGACCTTCTACATACGAACTGTGCGTTCTGTCGTCTCCCCATGCTACTTTCCGTGATATGACACACGAAAAGTGATCATTCCGTCACATGGCGTCGGTAAACAACACTTTGGGAAGCTTGCGTATAGATCTTGGAGGATTTGTACACGTGGCGGCAGCACCCCAGGCTCGTTTGAAAGAAAATGGCCTCTCATGGGCTTCCCCGCTTGAACACACGATGAAAACACGAGCTTCTGACTTTTTTTCATGCCTCACTGTCGTTGCTTTGTGTAGCGATGCAGCCCATGTGTCTTTACTGAAGGCAAAATACCTACTTGCTTGCTTGCTTGGTTGGTTTTAAAACGACACGACAAACGACGACGTGAATTAGTTTTGGCACTGCGAGTATTTTTCCTCCAGTGTGTCCATGTACGGTGTGGTGAGGTTGAACAAATGCATTCTTATGATGAGTACATTGGAAAAGATCACAAAACTGCAACGCTCTATAAACGGATTAATATGCAGGTAGAAATACCCAGGTGTGTTCCTTTCATATCTGCCCTACCCCTTTCAGCATACCACTATTGTTACATATGGATGGGAGGGTAAATATGCATCCAAAACAAATATTTAAATTCATAAACCCTTGAAATGCATACATATTCGGCTGGGGGGATTGAGTTGGAAGCTATATATATATATATATAAAATGAGGTGCATGGGTGCTTTAACATGGTCATTTTTTTTATTGGTTTAACAATACAGTGATTTACTTTAGTAGATTACAAGTAAAGTTAAAAATGATATCAAATCATGATCTATGAAGCACAGGGTACCTCGTAGTGTTGTCTCATGTCATGCTCTGGTTTTGTACTGAACAAAAATGGGAGCAAATTGTATTTTTTTTCCCCTAGAAAAAAACAACAACAACATGCTTCACTGTTTCCCTTTTATTGCAGTGCAGCAGTGATACCTTCGTGGCTTGGTTGTAGTTTAGAAGCATTAGTGCCACAGTACCTTTGGGGTGGGTGGCTCCGCCCTCTCCACTGGATAGCAGAATGTGACTGCTGATGTAAAAATATTTCTAATGGTTCACACCTACATTTTGTGATGGTTTTAGGATCAAGTGCACGATTGTACGTTTTATTCTGATGATTGAAGTGCATATAAACACCACTTGCACTAACAGTATATGATTTAACAGTGTTTGCTAATGTTTACTTGTACAGTTATCATCAGCCTGTTCCTGGACACACCTTCTTCTTGCAGAATGACTTTCTAAACCTCATGTATCACACCTGCTGAAGGTAATCCGTCTTCTCTGTTAACTTGATCTGTTGGATTAGTGGTAGAAGTGAATGTGATAACAAAACAAAGTAGTTTTTGTTTGTTAAAGGGTTATTGATCACTTCATTATTGGATAACCCATCAAAAGCAATTTTTTTTTGGGTATAGATCAGGAGTGTAAGATTATACTTCTGGACATCTCTGTTTCGACCACAACAGTCGGCAAATTAAGATACTAAATTGAATTAGGTGTGTTAAATGAGGTCAAATACTGATGTTTACAGTGCTACAGATCCTCCAGGAATGGTGTCTTAACATGTGTGTTTCAACATTATAGTCTCAGACTTTTCAAAGATTGACAAAAGTTAAAAGGAGCAGTAAAGGAACCGCCCACTTATTAAGTGTGTGTACTGTTTTTTTTTTGTTTTGTTTTGTTTTTTTAATGAACACTACTTCTGTGCATGAATTCCTGCGTAACAAAGGAAGAAAAACAGTCAAGAGGTATATACTGCTCATATAAGGATATCGTTAGAATTTTTATCTTGCTTTCTATGTGTCATGAAGTACATCCTTATGAAATAAATTCATTGAAAACAATTTGTTCTTATTTTCTTATTGGATTCTGCTTGGAGCCCTCGAAATGAGAACCTTTATGGGTTTCACCTCAACCTGCAAACCGAAAAGAGCCGAAATGGTGCACGATGGAAGCTTTTTCTTAGTGTTGCACCACTGCATGTGTTTATTGCATGGTGCCATCATGTATGATGTGGTCCTTCTCTTACGTGTGCTATTTTGTTTTGTAAGCACACCGCATGTACTGGGAGACTTGGACCACTGGGGCAGTAGGCCAAACCTTAATCTACGTGGAAGTGCGAAAGTTGCAAGAGTAATATGTAAGGAGAAAACACAAAGCAATCTGTAACTATTCAGGATTTACATCAGAGTAACACAACAAAACAGATAAATATGAAACTTCATATAAGGACTTCAGAATGAACTCTGGTCACATGGTTATGATTAAAATAAAGCTATGGTATGTGTACCTGGTTGGTGTAAAATCCAAAGCACTTTTTTTCTGGAGTAGCATTTTACAATATGAATAACTTATTGTTCATTATAGTGAAGAAATCATCATGTCAATAAACCCCCCTAGAGACCCCCAAAACAGCGCTTATTAGCTTTGTGGGTGTGACCTGACCACATACTGGGAGGGGGTTGGGGACAGCATAACTGAATGGGAAAGGGGATGTCTCCTTTTTTCATGTCTCTTCTTTTGGGTGAGAGAGCATACAGAGCTTACAGGTAACTAAACCTTACAAATAACCTCTTAGTTTAATGTTACATTTTCTACTTTGAGCAGAAATTAATGCAACAAAAGTAAAATGCAGAACTTCTTGGTGCAGGAGGGGACATTTTTACACAGCAACATGAACTTTTAGTGTTGGGTTTTTTTTTTCTTTAAAACTATTGCAGTTATATTAACATAAACCAGAACATTGCTTTCAAAAGGAGCATTACAGTCGACATGTTTTTCATTTACTGTCAGTGTAATACATGTGTAAATTAAATTATGCTTTACAACTTTGTAGATTATTTAGAAATACAGTAATACAGTGTAAGCAATGGTATGGTTTTGGTATTGATCCATACATTACAAGAGTAAATATGACACAGAAAATCCTGCACAGAGTAAAGGTGCATTTAATGCTGTATTGACTGTATTGAGACGAAATGTAAACATTCTGACATGGCCATTTAAAGTGCAAAGATCATTTATTGCAGCAGTAAATAAGTTTACAGAATGGGCTTTTTTTATTTTATTGTGGAATCACTTGTGCTCAGTTGCAAATACAAATTTATGTTGTGTAAACATATCAAGTTTTGGAATGCTCAGAGTGCATTACACAGACTACAAACATCAAATAGTAGATTGTATTGTTAGATTGTTTACATTAAACAGATATTTTCCCAGTCTTCTAAAAGTAAAGGGGATTTTTTTTTTTATTATTATATTTAAGTGACTGTAGACAGCTAACAGAAAGTAAAACAAATACAGTTTTTTTTGTAGTAGTATTAAAGTATTTGAAAATGTGTTAATATTTCCACAATTTTCCCCCAATATAAATAATAAATTTTAATTGCTTTCTTAATTTTAGACTCTCAATTTCAAGAACATTTAGGTTTGTAGTTCTGAATTGATCACAAACTGACACAATATTGTTTGAGAGAGAAATAATTAACTTGAGGCAAACACCAGAAGTAAAGGTTTCGTGCGTGTTCTTTACATTTGAAAGAAACTGCAAGTTAGTTTGGCCTTGTTTTGTACACTTTATTATCCTTTTTCCATTTATTTATATATTTTAAAATTTGTAGATCAATATTTCAAATAACATTTTCATACTACACACACACACACATACATATATATATATATATATATATGCTAGAAACATAACCATAAGCTCTGCATTGATTTAACATTAGCTTACAGCATTTACCAACAAACACACTTGAAAGAATACAATTTAGTACAAAGGATGGTGCAACACACATTTCTATTATTAAAAGAGCCTCAGTACAGTATGTTTGCGAAAGAATGATATAAGTAAGTAACCTTTGAGACACTTTAGCTTTAATGTAAATTATAATTTACATTGTTTATTCTAAATATTTTGGGTATTATTGGATATTATTATTGGGTATATAAAAGATATTAGTGCTTCTGGTGAATATTTTAGAACCTGTATGCATGCACAATAAGCTTTTAACAAAAGCACCTTTATAAACTCAAAACTCATCAAACTCTCCTAATGAAAACACAACCTGCTGATGTACAGTTGAGTGTTTTCCAAATAGGAAACTTACTGTACAAGACGGTTGGATGTAATAATAATAATAAAAATTACAAATAAAAATATTCTCCATAGCTCCCTATACAGGCATGCAGGAAAGGCAAACACACATAGGATGCATTAACAATTAAAAAGTCCTCAAACATCTAAACAGTATTTGCTTTGAATTATGATGTTAAAACATTAAAATAGTTCAAAAAGAAATGAATGAAGAAGATAAGGAGGAGAAGTGATTACAGAAGAAGAAGAAAACTGATTATTACAGGTAATGTTGTCCACATGGTAATTCTGCACTACCTGACCAGTTCCAGACCAGTTCCTCTGGTCCAATTCTGCACTTTATTAAATCATTTGCAATCGTAAACAACGCAGTTTTTCGACGACAAACTGTAAAAAAATGTTTTTATCTTCCATTTACTGCTCCCAAAATGGAGAGAGGCTGGGGTGGAGGCGGGGTGTTTCTCAGCCAATCACAAACGTTCTCTGCTTTAAAATCGGATGACGCAATGGACACACCCCCGTACTCACGGTTCGCCTCCCGTTTAAAAGTCTCTTTCCCCCATTTTGAGTTAAAAAGGGTGAACGAATTCGCTTTAACCATTCTTCAATCACGTGCGATATGATTCTGAACTGCACCGGGAACGTGCAGAGCACGTGCACGTGCAGAGATCGGGGTGGAGGTTTGTCCAGAAAGAATGAGAGCATTTTTTGTGCTGCAGCCTGCTCATGTCAAGTCAAGCAAGCTATTGTTGTTCCTTCCAGCTCAGGCAGATGCAGTGTTCCAAACCAAATGCAGTTCCTCCAGAATCACAGTGCTGAACCCAAACATGTCTGGCATGAGAAAGTAACAGAGGAACAGACATGCAAATTCAACACCTACAATAAACACAGGTAACAGATTATACAGTGCAAAAATGTACTATACTCCAAACAATATAGTATACAGTATACACAAGTCTGCACCCTGTGCTGCATAGGGGCATTCAAATAAAAGTTACTGAGCTGTTCTGCATTTTTAGGCTCTGTCCCAAACACACAACTACAAATGTTTGTTGCCACATGGTTTCTGTGTGTGGAAAAAATGACAGTGTTTTACAATCTACAAAAACAGACTTCAAAAAGGTCCATGTTAAGAATGAAATGTGGACATGTCTTTGTACAGCAAAGCAAAAAAAAAAACTTTTGAAACTGGGTTTTGCTATAATCATCTTGGTTTGCAGTGTTTATATGAAGAAGGCAGACTATGACATCTGGCAGCATTTATAACAGAAACGTCAGGAAAAAAATGGGCTTCCTGATTGGCAAAGCAATCTGCTAGAATAATATAGACTAAAGAAGCTGGAGTCGAGTATCAAATTGGACAAGTAAGTTATCAGAGCACAATCACAGGGACATGCAAATTTCTGAACCTGATGTCCTTACATTTAATTACGGTATTAATCATCATAAGGTACATCATCACATTGTTCTTTGTATTACATGTGACAGTGATTAAATACCCCATGTAACCTAGAATACCAAATATCCTATTTGTGTTTAGACGTTTGTACTTTTGACTGTTCAAAATATCCAATGTTGTAAAATGTTGTTTTATTATTTAATGCTTGTTTCAGAAGATTTGGTCTAAGAATGTACAGATATTACTTTGTTGTTAAGGAAATATCTGTAAATCCTAACACACTGAATGTTGTTGAAATAGCTTAATGCTATAATAAAACTGGTGACACCCAAACAACACATATCTATATTTTGTGTGAAAACTGATATAATTACAGATTAATTTAGATTAATCTAGATTCAATTTAAGAAAATGTTACAACTTTTTGGACTGTACAAAGTGTTTTGATAATGTTTATGATAGAAATGTATATATTTATAGCATTAGATATTATCTGATAATAAAGAAATATGTCAAATCCAAAATAGCAAACGTATTGTTTGTTTAAGTTACTGTATATAACTTTTAACAATAAATTTAATGTTTGGAAACATGGTGCATTTCATGCATGCTGATTTAGTCTATTGTTTATTTAAAAAAATTCTTTGTAGGAATAAATCGTATTTTGTAATATTATTTGTTCATTTTTTAACATTATATCAACCTACACTATTAGACTATTGTGTTACTTGTGATAATGATGAAAAACTTGTGAATCTGACTATCCTACGAAAATAACTTTTTGACCCAACCACATACGTCTATATATTACCATAGACTATGTACAAATCTTTAAAACAAATAGATTTAGTCTAATTGAAATGTTGGAACTTTTTAAACCTATTTAAAATGCCCAGTGTTTTGAAAAATATTGTATTTTAATGTTGGCTTTCCTATATCTACAGCTAACTAATTTCTTTCTAAAGGAGAACTTGAATAGTTTTTAAGACTAGAATTAAGTATCTTAATAAACGTGTGTTATTTAACCTATTTTGTTTGACAAAATAACAACCACCTGAGAAACAATAAACAGGTCATTTTATCAAATCTCTTGATAGATTAACAAACTTTGTACTTGCCTGTAGATAACACTTGAGCGTAGAACAGTCGATACACTACAGTTACAGTCTTCTACATAATAACATCGATTATAAACATGATTTCTAAACCTATAAATTCTGCCTAATTGAAAAGTTTGTGCATTTGAAATCTGGTCAAACTTTTCAGTGGTACAAAAGATTGTTGCACTTTAATGTTGACAATTTTTTGTTTGTATAAAGCTAATAAAGCTAATCCATATTTTTTTCGAAGTATAAACATTCCTACTATTTGCTCTGATTTATTAGCAGAATTAGAAATTCTAACATGCATTGCCTGACCATTTTTGATCATGTTAAAAAGAAAAAAACCTTCTGAGATACATGCAACATTAAATATCTTGACATAAAAAAATGATTCAGTGTGAGTGCTCTTCAAGCTGTTCGAGTGTTTTGAAATATTGTTGCATTGGAAAGTACTGATGGCTGGTCCAAATCATGGATCTGTATCTACTACTTTGAAGAGTTCTGGTGGTATTTGGTGTGGGATTTATTTCCAGCACATGGTAGTGTCCTGGAGAATCTGAAGTGGCTGCTCCCACCATGCGGGCGCGTGGAGATAATGCAGCTTCAGCAGCTCCATCCGGAGCAGCAACAACCTTCATACAAACCCCTGCACACATGAACACACATGATCTTCAACATGCTGCATTGCGCTTTCATCCCAATACCAAACAAAACCATCCAACAGCACGAATTCTTCCCTCCCCCCCCAAAAAAAAAAACTACACCAGAACACAAAGGAAGAGTTTTAGGAAAAGGCTTCCCCATCCAAACTCTGTTGTTTATTGTGCAATTCTGCAAAAGGTTGTTCTGTCTGATCTAAACATCACTTCATGCTTTGGTTTCGCATTTCGTTTGTGCTCGTGAAGTCCATTTCATTCCACAATACAAACACCAACAGCAGCTGTTACTGAGCTTATTCTTTTTATTTCATATGGAACTGGATATGCTTCGTGTATTTTTTTAAGGCACACACGGTGATCTGTTACTTTTACGCATGGCACTGAAATCGATTCACGGATTAAACATCGGTGTCGTTTGCAAACAACATAAAACTTTAGTGAAAGAAGATAAAGAGATCGTTTTGTACTATTTTTTTTTCGAAATACGCATAAATAACATTAAAATGGTAACATCCAGACATTGTTTATATAATCACACTTGGACGATGAACAGTAAAGAACCACGAGATCAACTGAATTAAAGCGAATGTTAAAGAAACTCATAAATAACTGAATGTCTTCATGAGGCAGTGAAATGTTTGTATGTTCGATTCAAAACAAATAAAATCTCCCACCACGAAAGGGGAATTATTCTCGGAGAAATAATAGCTAACGACATGCAAATCCGAAATCATAAAACAACAATTATAATATGAACAGTGCACATCTCGTCCTGTTTAATAAATGCGGAAATGTTTGCATGCGTTTGTAATTTGCTTTCCTTTCAGTAAGTCAAACAGGCTTCACTTTTAACTGCATGCCTTTATTTTGGGGATCAGTTTATTGGTTGTTATGTTATGTTTAAGGATGTTGTTTTGATATCTTTAGGAATCGAACCTGTGCGTTCAGCTTGCATGGTTACGGTTGGGAATCCGTGACGTCCTTTGACCTCCCAGGCTGTTTTTTTTTTAAAATCTTATCTCCCGCAATGAGCTCATCTGGAACTCCAGTTACATCCAGTTCCGCTGTGCAAATCGATCAGCAGGAAGCTCCGCCCCCCCGAACCCTGAGCCTTCCCTTCACCCCTTCACCCTCTCAAAGGTGCTGCATCAGGATATTCACACAGTGGGCTTTGTTTTTTTTTTAATGTTTTGTTTTGATGATGTCAAGGATGACCAGAGTTTGTAATAAAGTGACACCAACTTTACAGCAGAACCTATTTACATTTTTTGCACAGACCACATTTAATAGAGTTCCTTATAAAGAATAGCTTATAGAAATGTTACATACCAGATTCTATAGGTAAAAAAACCCCTCATATATCCTTTCAGTGTAATAAGTGCACAAAACTGCACTGGCTTCATCTTCATCCATCCAAGTGAACATTTTAAAAGCAAAACCCAAATCCAAATGTCATCAAAAGCACGAAAATGACAGCAGAGAAATAATCAAAATATATCCTTAAATGCTCAACAACCCCATCTTCAACAAAGCTAAGAAATATCCCATGAATTAATCTTTTATTATTATTATTTTACCGTGTAATCAAAATGACGTCACACATACACACGTGACGCCATGACACTGGATTAAATATTGAACCTCGCATGCAAAGACAACCATATATCAATCGACATTAATTTATAATAGGTTAACTTGTTCATAATCTTTTTTAAATTTTAATTATTCGTTAACCTGTTAGTTTTAAATTAATATACAATATGTATACAATATGTAGACAATATTTACTTCTTTGTATTTAATGGATTTAAAAAGAAACAAAAATCTTTTTAAGATTTTAAGGCATGATGATTGAAGAGGCTTCAAAATTAGTTTCCAATATTTATGTTCATATCATATCTAACATTTCAGTTTGTAATTTCTCTTGTCTATGTCCAATGATGACAACCCCATTTCTGAATCTTCTAATGAACAGCACTATCCTGATATTTATACAACAGGGGAGAGGGGATTTGGCTGACACCACAAAATTATATCCATGTCGTGACATGTTTAAAAAGTTATTTCCCACTTTCTTGTATAACTTTTGGATTTTGAGATATTTTAAGATATCAGATGTTGGGTAATTTATAGTTGGGGAAAACTAACGTCCCTATATGTGAATTAAGATAAATTCTTGTCCTTAATGCAATACCAGACATGATTCAGAGGGAGTTTACATTACATTTATACACAACTTTATGTGCATCACATAATTCTGTCTCCTCAAACAATAAGTTGAAAGTTTTTCAATCAAGCCTTGAATATTCTGTTACTGTAAAAGTCTGTCCCTGTTGAAACATCTGTAGTTATTTGTACTACACTGTATAGTATCTACTTTAAATTCAAAAGTGGAAAATTTGATATTAACAGACTGATGATAGTAACAGAATATTGATGATTTTTAAACAGGTTCAAATAGATTTTATATTAGGAAATAAGAGCCGTTATATTCTTATTCAACCAAAAGTTAATCATACTAAACATCGTGTATAAATTTTAAAGTATAGTTTGTTTATTAAAGAACATACATGTATGTACCCTTATTTGGGAAGCTTATATAAAAGTTAATAAATTTTTTTTTAAATTACAATTAAAATGATTTTAAATAAACTGGATTGAATTTTCCAAGAACAAATATCCTTATAGAATAATCATTAACCGGTTACAATCCTGCTGGATGAAAGACTTTCCACTTGTAAGATTTGTAGTAGATAATATTGTATAGTGCAAGACAGATGACCATAGATGACTCTCAACAAGGACAGGGTTTGATTCAACCAATAAAGTACGCATTTTATTGAGTAACAGAAGACTGTCCAAACAAGTTCAACTAGATCTTGTACAAAGAAAGAGACCATGATGTACTTCTTTGCCAACATTTTGAATGAGGCTGAACAACATGTACACAAGTTCCTTTGATTATATAAAAAAAAATGCAAGCAGGTCAGTTCTCTCCAATCACTATACTGTCTAAAATATACCAATATTAGTGCACATGAAGTTAGTTGGTGTGAGACAAGAGGATGCGGAGGACAGGGATGGATGGAAACAGATTATTCGCTGTGGCGACCACTGAGGGGAGAAGCGGAAAGAAAAGTACTAGTGGTGATTGAAGAAGCTCCAAAAAACTTTGTGAATTTCAGCATTCATTATGTTTACTTCATATCTAACATTCTTATTTGTAATTTTTCTCATCTATGTCTAATGGCTGACAAGCCCTTCCTATATTTTCTAATAAACAGCACAATCCTAACTATACTAAGTCTATATTATGGGAGAGGGGTTTTGGATAATGCCGCTAAATTATATCCATGTCTAGACATGTGTATTTAAAAAGTAAAGTTTACAACTTGCTTGTATAATTTTTGGATTTTCAGATATTTTGAGACTCATGATGTTGTGCAATTCATAGTTTGGAAAAGATACCATCCCTATATGTAAATTAAGATAAATTCTTGTTCTTAAAATATATTAAAAAAAAAAAAACACATATACCAACCTACCATACCAGGTCTCTCCAATAGCATTTAACAAGACAATCAGAGATTGCGTGCCCCTTGCCCCTTTTGACGTATCAATAAATGGGAGATTCTTTTTATTTATTTATTAAGTGTAAACTGAATCTCATGTTCTTGATTCACCATGAAGG
>JAQNCB010000003.1:11450002-11467766 GCA_030068295.1 Euristhmus nudiceps
TAAATATGACTGTGATAAAAAAAATATGAATGAATGAATATATACAGATGTAAACAGGTGGGCATATAGAACATCAATTATTTATAAATATTTTAGGTTAAAATGTTGTCTGCCCAAAGACACAGTGTGTTGCCATGCTCTATATTTAGCTTTATTCCCTACATGTTTGTGCCTCTTGGTCATCAACATGTACGTTTTTAAAACTGTTTTCTTTCTGCAGAAAACCACTGCATTTATTTACATTCCTATTAGCAATACCTGCATATTTTGCCCCTGGAGGTGAAGACGTTCTTTGCAAACCCCTTCATAGAAGTCGTAGTACTCCATGAAAGACTTTTCCATCACACTCCTAAAAAAACAGAAAAACAAATTACTGACTTATTATTACCTAGTTTATAAACTATCGATGGCGTTAACAAGTACGACACCGAAAACATGTTAAAAATACTCAACATCCACATCAAGAACACCAGTACACTTGTTTATTTACGCAGTTATCCAATCAGCCAATTATGTGGAAGGTCAAGAACTACAGCTATTGGTCACTTTGAACAACAGAATGGAAAAAATATGTAATTTAGCCGACTGAAATCATTGCAAGGTTGCTGTTGCCACATGGACTGGTTTGAGTATCTAAGAAAACTCGCGTGTTTACACAGCATGGTGTGAAAAACATTTAACAAGTGGCAGTTGTGTGAATAGAAACGCCTTTTTATTGTGGGAGGCTGGAGGAAAACGGCCAGATTGGTTGGGGATGAAAGGAAGTCTATACACATTTATATGATCACTCTTTACAAACGTAGTGAACAGAAAAGCACCTTAGCGTACACAAAACCTCACTCCTTGAGGTGAATGAGGGCCAATAACAGGAATCTGAGGCTATTACGGTCAGAAACTCAATCAAATCAGATAAAACTGGGAGACCCAGACACACACATGTTGAGAGGCAACAAGTTGAAACTAATGCAGATTTGTACGGAATTCTTTATTTTATTTGTTGAAAGTTAAACGCATTCACTAGCCTCTCATAGCTTCAACAAAAATTTGACTGTGTGATGTTCAAGTCCCCCCCCAAGGAATCAAACTCGAGCTGTCTTAAATATATCAAGACGTTGTAAAAATTTTGTGCTGACATGTGACTTTTTTTTTTTTTTTTTTTTTTTTTTTGAGTTATCCTGCTGAAGCTGCAAGATTAGAAGCGGAAAAAGAGAGAGAACATCAGTAAAACCAGAAAAGGTGAAAAAGTCAGGTCTTAAAGGTCCAGGGTGCACTCAAAAAAAGCATGTGGTCTTTTTCCAGTTTTCTATTTGGAACAGGGCGTCACCGGAGCATAGCGTGGAGCACTTCTGCCCTCACGGCACGAGAGTCCTGGTGTCAGGCTCCAGGCTCAGAAAGGGCGTGTCTGTGTGGAAGTTCTCCTCTTGGTTCCACGGTTTCCTCGGCTACTGTTTTAACACCACAGCCCAAAGACCTGCACGTTCGACTAACTGACCTCCAAATTGCCTGTACGTGTGAGTGTGAATGGTCGTTTGTATGTTGGCCCTGTGACAGACTGTGGCGAGCTGTTCAGGGTGGGCCATGCCTTTGCCCAAAATTGGCTGAAATAGGCTCTGGCTTTTCTGTGTAGACTCAATGGATGACCAGTTTCTCTGTGACCATGGTAACCCTAGACTCTCATTCTTGGCTGACAACTTGATGTGGTTGGAACTTTATAATATACCGTATTTTCCGCACCATAAGGCATACTTTAAAGCCTTAAATTTTCTTTAAAAAAAAAAACAACAAAAAAAACAACAGTCCACCTTGTGAGTTCCAAAATTTATGAAAATGTTTTTGTACGGTTTTAGTAAGCGCTCCGTTTGATTGACTGTCGGACCATTTCCCGCCAACATAGGGTTCACTACGTATGTTGGCAGCAATAAACCAATTAGAGAACATTATGTAAAGCCACGCCTCTGGAAGGTAGATACTACCAATATGTTGCAAAACAACATTTGTTTGCACCAAAAAAATTGCACCAGCCAAGAGAAATGCTTACGAGGCACAAAACTACAGGCTATCAGTTATGCAGTTGTAAATCGAAATAGAGCCTCCACCTGGGGTCATTTTTAAGAGGAAGGCCCTGCCGAAAGAAAAGTTTCCAGCGGGAGTCGTCATTAAGGCCAATCAAAAGGGCTGGATGGACGAGGAGAAAATGAGAGTGACCGAGAGGTGTATGTAAAGAGACTGGATGGTTTTTTCCACGCATCACCGTCTCTGATCTGCAACTCCATGCGCGCCCATATCACAAATGAACCCCGGAGGATTAGCCCGCTACTGTGAAAGACCAACTAAAACAAATGAACCCCGGAGGATTAACCCACTTTCTGTGAACGACCAAGTCAAATAAATGAACCCCGGAGAATTAGCCCGCTTTCTGTGAACGACCAAATCAAACAAACAAATGAACCCCGGAGGATTAGCCCTACTGCATGCTTGTTGCGGAAATTGCCCAGCTGTTCAATTCCGATACAGAAGATGAGGACTTTGATGGATTTGGAACACAAGATTGATGAAGAAATAACGCGAGTGTGTTTTTAAATATGCAGTACAATAATGTTCAACCAAGCTCACTGTTTTGCTTCTGTTACCTTGTTTTAGCATGCGCCTAAGGATACAGTGCACCTTATGTATGGTTTAAGTACAGAAACAGAGCGCGTAACTGAGACTCTGCCTTACAATTCGGTGCGCCTTAAGGTGTGAAAAATACGGTATTCTTCGGCTGTCGTACCTCATCCACCTCAAGGTCTGATGCATTGTGTTCTGTTCACCATGGTTATAGAGTGTACCTTGACTTACTCTACACTTCATGTCAACTCAAACCACTCTGATCAATCTCCTCTGACTTTACTCAACAACAAGGTGCTTCAACTTGCAGACTGACAGGATGCTTAATCCTATTAAGGTTGTGGGGAGGCTGGAGCCTATAATTGCTGACGCTGGGTGAAGGCAGGGTACACCCCAAACATCTCGCTAGACTGTCGCAGAACTTTAGAACTTTGGAGAAGTATCTGCATAACCTTTTGAATTTGTGCCGCCACATGATTGTCTAATTAGCTAACAGCAAAAACTGCACAGGCGTTATCACTTGTAACAGTATGGAGTGCCATATCATTTCCTATTAGCATGCTAATGACAACAATACAAGTCTTAAGCAGTATACATTTGGTCCAGTCCAATATATTGTAAAGCAGCTTTATTTTATAATATTCTACCTGTCTGAAAGTAATAAACAAAGAATCTTTGTAGATGCAAACCACAAATTAGATAACCTGCTGCCAACACAGCAAGGGACTTCATTTGGGCAGGAAAGGTAACACGAGACACGAGATACCACATCTGGCCAAAATCTGGAGAATCAGTTCTCTACACTGCCTTGGTTGCCCATTTACATACGTAGCTCTCATTTAAAGATTATCTGAGATTGACGCATTCTCACTTCCCTGAAATATTCTGCGTGATTTCAGTGAGGTGTTGGGGCCTGTCCTACTCTTCTCATATCACTAATCTTTCTCCATCATGTCGCTTTCTCCTCTTTAACATCAGAAGGATTCGGCAATTTCTTTCCACTGAGGCAACTCAGATACTTGTGCAATCCTTTGTCATCTCAAGACTAGACTACTGCACCTCACTCCTGGTAGGTCTACCTTTGAGTGCTATTCAACCTCTGCGACAGATCCAGAATTCAGCTGCACAGCTTGTTTTCAACCTTCCCAAATTTTCCCACACCAGTGCTATGATCTCTCCACTGGCTTCCTGTAGCTGCTCGCATTAGATCTAAAACACTAATGCTTGCCTACCAAGCCAAAAATTGACCTGCACCTTCCGACCTCAAAGCACTCATCACACCCCACACTGCACCACGTTGTCTCAGATCCTCTAGTACTTCTAGAGTGGTCCCTCCTTCCACCAAGGGACAAGGGGAAAAAAAAAAAAAAAAAAAAAAAAAAAAAAAAAAAAAAAAAAAAAAATGCACCTAATCTCTTCTGTTCTGGCTCCAAGTTGGTGGAATGAATGTCCAGACAGCTGAATCACTGGGTGTCTTCAAACAACGTCTGAAAACTTAGCTTTTTCGACAGTACTTAGATTAGTACTATGCTTTTTATACACACATACCAAAACAAAAAAGAAAAACCCCACACACACCTATGATTGAGTTTGACTGACGGTATACTTAGTCTGTGTTCTAACAGACCAGAATAAGAATATACTCACTGATAGTGACTTTCAAGCACTTCTGTAAAATGCTGTAAATGTAAATGTCAGGGTGCTGTAATGATTGGTGGGTTGGATGTGTTTGGCATAGTTTAGCAGAAAATACATTGTGGATGAAGAAGCTTGTCTAAATTACTTTTGGGTTGTAGTGTATTGAAACAATTCCGTAGTGAATGCTCGCTGCAATCATAGCTAAAGGCAGTTGCGAAAGAATATTAGAGTGGTACCAGTGACCATCTCAACGTAAACAATGGAAACATTTTTACTAACCACAAGGCCTCTGGACATGGCACCTTCCCTTCCAACATATCACAGACTGCCACACGCATTGTCTCATGGCGGATGCACTCGTTGTAATTCTTGCTGTCTCCTGGGTGCCTCTCCTATCAAACACAGAGGTCATTGCTCAGCAAAAAGTCACATTTGAAACAAAAAGCGGCACCTAAGTAGAGCACAAGAAGTCATTCACCCTGGGGTAGGGAGGAGATGAGTTTGATTTCTGAAAATGAAGCCATCCATGCCTGCGAGTCCCAAAAAAAACAAAACAAAAAAAAAACAAACAAACAAACAAACAAAAAACTACCTGTGTTATTTGGGTGGCCAGAAAGGCATGATAAATTCCAACACATGCTAGCTTTCATCCTCTGTATCTGGTAGCGAGCATGTGCTAGAGCAGGGGTTCCCAACCTTTCCCAACTCAGGGCCCACTTGAAAGTCTCAAAAATGTCTGTGCCCCCCACGCCACAACCCCAAAGACAACAGCCACCATCCAATATAAACTACGAATAAATAAAGGACAAATAATGTGTTTTCAGATGCCTTTAATTTTGATGAAACATCTGGAACACAAAGGACAAAACTGGAAGCAAAGGGAAAGCTCAAAAATCAAGGGAGCATTTGTCATGTACAATGTTAAACTGAACAACAACTTGATTTCACTGAGGCTATGAGTGAACAAACATAGCCCGACTTTAAATCTCTGAGTTCTGTGTGAATGGGCAGATTCACCTTTATCTGTACTGTTGAGAGAGAGAGAGAGACCCTTGTTAGTAGGCGAGAATAAGAAATTTATTTGACGGCCCAGTTGAAATACCTCGGCCCAGAGGTTGGGAAAAGCTGTGCTAGAGCGAAGAGGCATTGCAGCGAGTGGGTGGGTGTCGATAATAACCATTTGGTTAGTGAAAAATACTTTTCCAACTAAAATTAGACAAGAGGACCCAAGATTTGGATAGGGCTGTGCCTTTAAAAAAGCTAATCTTCACCAATTGCTTTATATACTGGATTGCTACTATGTTATGTGGTTTATTTCTGTTATACATGCCTTTATATGATATACATATGATGTCCTGTCTGATACATAGATATAGATACAGAAAGGGTTTCCCATTTGTGTTCATGGAGTATCTGAATGTTGCACATTTTGGTGTTTTCCCCTTCTCTGAGTTCGTGGGGCCGGTGGCGTAGAGGTTAGAGTGCTGGGCTCATGATCAGGAGGTCGTGGGTCGAAGGGTCTCACAGTGCTAGGACCCCTAGGTAAGGTCTGAACCACAAGTGTGCCTCTGTTCACCCAGCAGTATAAATGGGTACCAGTAAAAATACTGGGAAGGGAACCTGCGATGGACCAGCGTCCCATCCACGAGGAGTTGAGCTCCGAGTCACTTTACGCTACAGAAACCAGGGATAAGCACCGGCACTGATGAGCCACTGGGCTCGGTTGGAAAAGCCCACAGACCTTACCTTCCCCGGGTTAACCTTCTTAATTAACTCCAGACTTTAACTGGTTATGCTGGGAGCAGGGAAAACACCACAATCTGTAGAACACCCGTTATTTTCTGGTGGATCTCAAACACAACAATCAGTAATTGGAAGAATTAACTTCCATCGACTTAATAGGCTCTAATTATATCTAAACTTTGAATAGGATATAAATACCTGCTCAAAGCCTGGCTCATTGTGGTAAGGGTTCTCCGTCATCAGGGACTGGATGGAGATAAGGACTGAGGAGATGCTCTGAGCCGGGCTCCACGCGGGCCCAGTCCACGTGCTGAATATCAAATGCATCACACAGAGAGGTATGTTTAAATTATACATCGGGTGATTTTATGTTCCAAAATAGCCATTTTTCAGCTGGATGTTAGTCTCAACTAGAGCAGTGATCCCCAACCGGAGAGGAGTCTCGGTTTGAAGAGGCATAATCATTGTAATATGTTAAATATCAGAATTTAATTAAATTATATGACAAATACAAGTACATTTAAGGTTTATATTAAAAGTTAACTCACTTATTTATTATTAAAAACAAACAAACCCCAAAAAAGTACAAAGTTGGAAAATACAGATTGTGAGGATTAGAGGGTGTGGTATGTAAACATCCTTCCTGCCCTGTACAAAAAGGAAAGCTAGCAATGTAAACTGCTAAGGGGAAAAGCTGATGGGAATTTGTGAAGTATATAAGGAGATTGGATTCATTACTTAATTTCACTCAAAAATTCATTGTTGTATTTTCAATTTAGCTGTGAATACAGTCAAATATAATAAAAAAAAAAATGCACTGTACAGTCATTGATAAAAGTCTTGTTGCACATGTGGACATTCATGTACCTATATAATTCCATCTCTCACCAACTTATTAACCGACATTAATCAACTATGACTTTGAACAATCCACTCATGGGACTAAATATTACATGCTAGCAGTGGTATTGGAAAGGAATTTCTTCTAATCTTTACAGCTTCTTTAATATAAACGTTCCTATTTTTGGAGGTCCCATGGACGGCTGTAACATTAATCTGGATTCAAACTTGCGATCTCTTTGTTAATAATAGCGCGACTTGTCAATGTGCCACTCAGGAGCTGCTGGTACTGTTGTTTTAAACCATAAACCCTTTTCCCCCTCAAGTGTTTGCGTTGTATTTAGAGCAAAACAAGTAACTTTACATGAGTTCACATCACATGAATACACATCACTATGTAGCACAATAAACACTTACCCGAGAATGCTAAGACAAACTTTGCCGTTGCGGTAAAAGTTGGGGTTGAAACGCACAGTGTTGTGTCCCGTGGTGATAAGCTTGACACGTGGGGGGTGGATAGGGTAGTCGGGGGGGCAACGGAACAGAAAGAGGAAGAAGCCGCCCTCGTATGGTGTGTCAAATGGACCTGTGATGAGTGCATGGATCTGTAGAAGACAGGAATACCAGTCCAATAACTCCGTGAGCTCACAGGCTCTTTTGATACTCAGGGAACGTATTGGCCTGTCTATTGATGGCTATTAATTATTCAAAGCTCACCTTTGTCATATCATGAGGATCAGGAACCACAAACATGCCAGGCGGAGGCTCCTTATAGATGGACATGATGTCTCTGTGTGAAGATAACAACATAGCACACTGAAATAAACATACCGACACAAAAATCATCTACAATACAATTAGGCAAAAAAAAAAAAAAAAACCCTTTGTTTCCGGTCACCCGACCGAGTCACTCTTTTTCCGCCGACTCTAAACTTTTTTTCATGTGTTCTTGTAACCCAGTGGTTATTTAATAAAATACTGTTATTCAGTGTTAATAGGTACACTGTCTCTTTAAGAGTCTCAAGCGGGAAAGTTCGTGGGTTGCACTTGAGCGGTGCTGAGAGAGAAGAAGGGGGTGCGCGCGTGCTGCGGGCGGAGCATGGAACAGGGGAGGGGGGTTGACTTTTACCGACCTTCCTACCCAAAATCATTCTGCAATGTTACCAGAAACAAAGGGTTTTTTTTTTTGGCCTTACACAAATACTTCTTACAACACAGATGTTTACATGTCAAGTCGCTTTGGGAAGCACAAGAGTCTTTAAAATGAACACTTTATTGGCAACTGGCACACTTTACATCACTCAGCCCACTCTACTGCAATCCCAGGCAATCTTGCCAAGTCTGCCGACAGACTCGGCGGCCACAGCCTCACTGTTCGTTCTGTACTGCTGACTAAATTCAGCACAAACATCTCTCTGGGGACCTGACTGCTTCCTTATCAAGTCTACAAGGTGAAACAAAAATACAGCCAGGCATAAGCATCATGACTCGGTGTATTGAGATGCGATAAAACTGATGATGCGCATCACTGAGGTGTTTGAATCAAGTGGTGGAATCCTAATTCTAGTACAGGGATCCCTCACTTTTCGCGGTTAATGGGGGGGTGGGGGGGTCAAGACCCTCCACGAACACCGAATTTCCGTGAAGTAGGATCGACCCCACTGACTGACGTATACGTACATTTATATGTGCATATAATATCAATAAATACATATTCAACGTTATAAATACTTATAATAACAATCAATCATTAAAAAAAACAATGCATAAGATGTAAATAAAATATAAATAATATAAAATACATGTGTAATTGAACATAGATGTAAATAAAGTGGAAGAAATGTGTTTGGGAGCCGAGTCCCAAACCGGAGTTGGTAGTGACTTTGCAGCCTTTTCCTAAACTTTTACCTATTTGATAGTGAAAAAGTTAAGGGAAAGGCCACAAGATCACTACCGACTCTGGTCTGGGACACAGCCTCTGAAATCTCGCAAGCTGGTTGGTCGAGACGAATTTCCCAGCATTCGTGTTAACACATGAAGAAGAAGAGGAGGCTGGGATCTGAATCCGAGTCAGTAGCTACCTCTCGGGGCATTTTCCTGAACTTTTTCCGTATTTTCCTTATTTTTTATTTTTCAATGAATATTTAAAACCGCGATGCACTGAAGCCGCAGAACTTGAAGCGTGATATAGTGAGGGATGACTGTATAGCAATAGAACATTTTATAGCAATAGAACTTCTAGCAGACTGAACAGACTTCAATCTGTTCTACATTCATATGTCCCAAAATTACGCGCTTTCCAAAAACCTTTATGCAGTTGGAAACCATGGAACTCGAACGCCTGTAAATAAAGTTTAAAAGTTATGCTACAAAACCTGTGTATCATTTTGTGGGAAGGTTTTGGCTATATCAAGGCATGATTTCGATCCTGTTTTATTTAACTTGAAAAGTTAGACTAGGTGTCCCAACTTGCGGTTCCATTACCAAAACCACACACGCACATATACACAAACATATAAAGTATCAGTTCCATATTTCACCGTTTGACATTATTTCTATGCTTGACCGAATACAATATGGGTTTCTGAGATTTTCAGCTAATTGCCATCATAGTCTTTACTTATGTTTAATACAGCATCCCAACTTTTTTGGAATTGGAGTTGAAATTATGCATTTAAATTTTTTTTTAAAGTACATTTAGTTTTTTTCCAGCCAAAAATCCACTTTTATTATTGATATCTGACAAAAAAACAAAAACAACCCCTCATTTAAATTTAAGTGCAATAACCTATGTATATATACTGTTTTTCTCTCATTAAATGTTCGCTGACCTCTCATTCACTTATATTATTTACTTGTATTGTATTCATTCACTTATATTATTTACTTATATTGTATATATGGTTAGTTGTTTTTACGACTTGTTTTTTTTCTTATTTTTACTTTTAGACTGTGTTGAACTATCCACTTTGCTGCTGTAACAATGTAAATTTCCCCGTTTGTGGGACGAATAAAGGATTATCTTATATTATCTTATTTCTTATCCCCCCATTTTAAGTCATATCATCATAGAAATATCTATGTATCTATGTATATCTATATAATTACTATCAAATTAAAATCAAGCAGGGAAGCCGGCATGATGATTCTAACGGCACTGTAACAGGACTTTATTGTTCCACCCCTAGCAGTGATTCATTTGGTGGGTGGTTTACTCTAAGCTAGTTCCAGAACATAGTGAATGGGATTTGCACTCCTGGCATTCTGATCACTACCAGTGAAGAATCTTATCAGCTGAACTACTACTGCACCACAAATTTCCATTTACTTTCACCAGAAATACACCCCAGCGATTAAAAAAAAAAATTTGGGTAACAGAATTAGTGTTGTCAGGAAAAAGCATATTGTGTTTAGCACATCTCCCTCACAGCAAGAAGGTCCTAGGTTCGAGTCCCTGGCACAGGCTTCTCCATGTGGGGTTTGCATGTTCTTCCTGTGCCTGTATGGGTTTCCAGTTTCCATTCACAGTTTAAAAAAACACTACAAACTATAAAAACCCCACATGCGTGTTAGGCTAATTGGTGGTTCCAAACTGCCCGTGTGGGAGAGTAAATGTTTACGTGCATGTTGTCTTGTGACAGTCTGATGAGGTGTTCAGGGTGCATTACGCCTTCGCCCAGTGTTGGCTTAGATGGGTTCCACCCCCACAGCGACTCTAACAGGAGTCAGCGGGTCGGTGAACGAGTGAGAGAGAGAGTTTTACTCCAGGTTTTGGGTTCTAATTAGGTAAGTTTATTTCCTTAGACCAGGAAAATATTAGTGACAATCAAAATATATACCGGTATTTTAGACTTGTATTTTCTATGCACTTAAATTTTCAGACCATTTTCAACACATTTCATGAGTCATTTTTTTTTCTGTGCACAATATTCCTTTTTAAAATAATATAGATATAATTAGTTTAATAAGTGCGAAGTTCCAGATACAAGATTATCGAAAAGTAACATTTTGGAAATATTATAACAAAAATAAGTTAGATGGAAGGACCCCAGGTAACTCTGAAGAAACCCATAGGGTCATGTGGAAAAAATTCCGAGACATTGAAACTGTGACACCTAGCTGTAAAATAAACTTCATGTTCAAATGAACAAATTTCCTTCTTAAAGAACTGCAATTTTTAATCACCGTAAAATGTCATTTATCATCAGGCCAAAAACCCACCTTTATTTTCGGTAACATTGCAGAATAATTTTGGGTAGGTAGGTCAGTAAAAGTCCCCCATGTGCTCCACCTGCAGCGCGCGCGCATGCACACCCTTTTTCTCTCTCAGCACCGCTCAAGTGCAACCCACGAACTTTCCCACTTGAGACTCAGAGGACTCAGAGACAGTGTACCTATTGACACACTGAACAACAGTCTGTTATTAAATAACCACTGGGTTACAAGAACACAAGAAAAAAAATTTAGATTCGGCGGTAAAAAAAAGTGATTCAGTCGGGTGACCGGAAGCAAAGTTTTTTTTTTTTTTTTGGCCTCACATAAATTTTTGATCAGAGTTTTAGAAACAATTTGTTTACTGTTACAATGTCCCACATCTAGTGTTTCTTTTTGAATCTGGTTCCTGCCTCATGTACCCTCATGGAGTGTTTTCTTGCCACCATTATCTCTGGCGTACTCATCAGGGATAAAATGTAGGAATAAGTGGAATTTACACATTTCTGTAACTGTACTGTGTCTACATGACATCATACAATGGTAACAGTATCATACAAATATATAATACAGGGATCCCTCACTTTTCGCGGTTAACGGGACCGAGACCCTATGCGAACGCCGAATTTCCGCGAAGTAGGATCGACCCCCCTGACTGACGTATACGTACATGTATGTGTATATAATATCAATAAATACATATTCAACACTATAAATGCCTATAATAACAATTAGACATTCAAAAATAATGGATAAGATGTAAATAAAATATAAATAATATAAAATACATACGAGTAATTGTACAGAGGTAAATAAAGTGTGTTTTTAGAACTTAATGCAATTTTACTTCGGCTCTGCTCACTTTGCCGCTTGACTTCCGCTTACTCTTCTGTTTAAAGAGTTACGCGGATGCTGGGAAATTCGTCTCGACCAATCAGCTTGCGGGATTTCAGAGCCGAGTCTCAAACCAGTCAGTAGTGACCTCGCGGTATTTCCCTTCACTTTTTGCCTATTTTGCCTTATTTTTTTTTTTTTTAATGAATATTTTTGAAAAATCTGCGATGCACGCAAGCCGCAGAACCTGAAGCACAATATAGCGAGGGATGACTCTTATCCCATATTTTTGATGATTTGAACTTGCCATTGCAGCCGATCTGTACATATTTGCAAGCAGTTCGCAATGCGTTTACATCAGAATAAAGGGCTCATTTAACAAAACCTATTATCATCTATATCTCAGTTATTCCTTCACCGATTTCAAATTTTATCGCTCATCTTGTTCGACCACCCTAGATTAAAAAAAATGTCCAAGCGCCTCCACACATCCCTCAATATCCCATCTCTAAATGAACAAAACAATATGCAAGATAGTATGAACAACAAAACCTTTGTTCATTCTGGAAGGTAATCAATCAGAAGAGCCCACCCTCCCCTCTTCCCTTCGCTTTATTAAATAAAACACGACCATCCTGCTGAATCAACTTCATCGTGATGAATCGGTTCTTTGAACCGATTCTCACTAAAATGACTCAAACAGTTAGCTCGTATGACAACAACGTGTTCATTTAAACCGGATGCTAATTTCCTTTTTTACCGAGTTAAACAAGTCTATTTAGAAAGTAATGTATCCAAATAAACTGACATCATTTGAATTAAGTATACCGTACACCGATGCTGGCTAGCCAGAATACAAACCCACATGAGTTCAAATAAAATGTATAAACACTTTCCAAATTAGCTAGTGGCTAAGATGCTAGCTAGCTAAGTGGCTAAGATGCTCGCCAGGAAGCAAAAGGTTAGCAAAAACAAACAAATAGATATAAATAAACCTTTGATATATCCCTCTGTAAATGTTTTAGATAAGGCAAAGTATTACTTCCCCCCTACAAAAAGTTTCAACGTCCTTCTGAAGATACAGAGTGTAAATTAACTTTACTGAAGCCTTTGTTGCTATTCTGGA
Source organism: Euristhmus nudiceps (assembly GCA_030068295.1). Classification (NCBI taxonomy): domain Eukaryota; kingdom Metazoa; phylum Chordata; class Actinopteri; order Siluriformes; family Plotosidae; genus Euristhmus; species Euristhmus nudiceps. The sequence goes on from JAQNCB010000003.1 coordinate 11,463,003, forward strand.
GATTGTGAGTGAACAGTGTTGACAGTTCAAGGAAATACAGTAGTGTGAAGTAAGTGGTGTTCATCAACTCATTCACTGCATCACATGCTGGTTCACCTGTCATGAAGAGAATATTCCTGACTTTTTGCTGATTTTTATTTATAATAAGGATTATTACTCATAATTGGAACAAAGTTTCATTCGATACGTGTTGTGTTACTGCGTGGAAACTGAAGCTGTTAAGTGTAGAACAGAAGGTTAACTGTAAACATAACATCCCAGCTAGCCAGGTTAGCATGCTAACGCTAACATACCTCTTTATCCGCAGAATACACTGCTGCGACGCCTTCTCATTGTCCCAGTCGGTGCTGAGTGTAGGATCCCAGGACGTCGCGTGAATCTGAGACAGAAGACCCGCTCCAGCCAGATTCGCCGGGGCCCCAGTTAGCCCCAGGCCGATGCTCGGCGGTAGAGACGGCACAGCAGCGAGTACTGAGCCGGTCAAGTTCACAACGCCGCTTTCCTGGTTTTCCATGTCAGAGGTGATGTGGTGCGGGACGCTGGGGGACGCTGCGGCCAGGCCGGTCTCTGCAGCCACTGCCAGAGAAGGGGAGGCCGGAAAAAAGTGACCTAAAGTCGGCAGCACCTGAGCTCCGTTCCCGTGGCTGGACGCTACGGCTTCTTCTCCGACGTCGTCCGCCATGGTATCGTTGTGAATGACTCTGTGATTTTTTTTATGTTATTATTTTTTTTTGGCTGTCAGTTCAACCCGATTTCCTCCGACACTTTCTAATTTCTCTTCACTCAGGAACCTGGCGTTACTGCACAACGGCACGAACAGAAACCATTTCTACGGCATCATCCTGAGTTTTGTTTCATTTCTGCCTTGAAACATATCGCCTCTTGTGAATATTTATTGCTCTGTCATAAATTACTCACCCTGATCGGACAGCAGATCATTAAAATCCTACGGACAACACATATCGGAGAAGCCACACCTTTCCAACTGAGCGCTCCGGTGTCGCGAGGGGGTTCAGCTCGGTCTTTTCCGTGGCTGTTGTCGTTTACTTCCTTCTAGCAGAGGGGAAATCACAATAACAATACCGCCACCTGCTGCCGCGCACTGGCTTGTGCACTACAAAGCCTGGATCATACCATTAACTCACACCCTATGTAGTGCACTCACAAGAGTGTTGATGCGGCCACTGAAAAACGCACAGCATGAAGTCCTCTGGGCGATTTCTACATTAAAATTTGTCAATCGCATAACATGAAGGTGGATTAACTTTAAATTGTTGCATATTAATTACAATTTATTGGACAAAATCAGTTATACGAACAAACCGGGTTTAATACGAAACCGAAAATGTTATTGTCGGTAAATAAATACGAATATTACTAAAAATATATAAAAATGAATCGGTGTGTACATTTTATTTTTCTTAATATACAATTTAGATACCGGCAGACCTAAATATTGGGTTGTGAACCAGTAAACGATGCCCCCATTTTACCGAGGGCAGAGAGCGCTGGTTCCGCAACAAACATAAGGCTCATTACCGCCACCTAGTGAACCGGAGGAACTGAGCATTTTGGAATTGCTCTCTACGCAGTGGTGGCCTGGTAAAGTGCTGGATTACTGATCCTAAGGTTGCGGGTTCAGGCCCCTCTGTCAACGGTGGTCACTGCTGTCCCCCCAGTGCAGCAAACTGGGTTATCAGATCGGCCATGTCTGTGGTGAGGGGCATGTAAAAAACATTGCTGACTTTCATCAAGAGTAGGCTGCATCGCCGTCAGCGTACTTCCGCTCTACGATGGCCTGGCGAGCCCTGAGATGGGTGCCAGCCTCCCCGCGACCCTAATTAGGATTAAACAGCTCAGAAAATGAATGTATACACCACCCTAAATCCTCACTCACTTGTTTGGTTCATTAGGGTCGCGGAGAGGCTGGTGCTTATCTCAGCCAACACTGGGCGAAGGTGGGACACACCCTGAATAGCTCGTCATACCATCATAGAACAACACAGACACAACCTGCCTCAATTTGGAAGCTGCACCCAAAGAACATGTTTTTTGACTGACTTTGAGTGAGGAAACCCAATTGCATAGGGAGAACATACAAACTCCACACATAAACGCCTCAGCCCTGGAATGAACCTTCTTGCTGCGAAGGCAGACGTGCAAACCACTGCGACACTTTTTAATAAGGTAAGAGTGTCACGGGTGCCCAAATCTCACTGATGTGTGTGGCTAGTGAAGTCTGGTTTTATACCACAGAAGAGCTATTGTAGCATCAACTGCTAAAACTGTTAATCCTAGTGATGATAGAAAGTGTCAGAACCAACATAGTAATTGCTGTGAAAAGGGACTGTCAAGCTACATGCCATCAGGTGGTGCAAATGTTATAGTTTAGCATTGTGTACACACGCACAGAGTCATCTGCAGATTCTCCCCCATCTTCTACATCCAATTAAGTAATGGCCATAAATAACAAATTAGATGTTGCAGGACACAGGCAGATAAGTGTATATCAATAAGGCTAATTTCCATCTTGTCAGACCCTTATGAACATTATGAGCTTGCAAGTGGTGTAAACATGCATCTTATTTGATCTAGCTGTTTGCCCTGTGGGCTAACATCGTACAGCCTTTTTTTGTGGTTGCAGCTTATAGTGTAGGTGACATGGTGGCATAGTGGTTCGCTTGTCTGCATCACAGCAAGCAGGTCCTAGGTTTAAGTCCCGGATTCAGACATTTTTGTGTGGAGTTTGCATGTTCTGCCTGTACTTACATGGCTTTCCTCTGGGACCTCTGATTTCCTTACAAAGTCCAAAAACATGCACAATAGGTTAAATGACTGTTCCAAATTACCCCGAGGTGTGCGTGCGAGTGGTTGTGTGTGCTGGCCCTGCAATGGTCTGTCAAACTGTTCAACAAGTTCAACTTCCACCAGTCTCGGCTGAGGTAGGCTCCAGTTATGTTGCAATAAGTCACTTTATATTTTAGCTGCAACACTTTATATATTTGTGATATTTATAGAATTACATTTATATAAAATAATTTAGGTGGCATAGCGGTTAGCACGTCTGCCTTACAGCAAGAAGGCTTGGGTTCGATTCCCAGCCTGGGCGTTTCTGTGTGTGTTTGCATGTTCTCCCCGTGCTTGTGAGGGTTTCCTCCGGGTACTCTGGTTTCCTCCTACAGTCCAAAAACATGCACAGTAGGCTGATTGGCTTTTCCAAGTCTCCCTTAGGTGCGAGTGTGTGTGTGTGAATGGTTGTGCGTGTGTTCGCCCTGCGATGGCCTGGCGTGCTGTCCAGGGTGTACCACACCCTCGCCCAGAGTCGGCTGAGATGGGCACTAGCCTCCCCGCGACCCTAATTAGGATTAAGTGGTTCAGAAAATGAATAAATGAATAAAATAATTTATTTCAATAAACGAATGATTTAATTTTATCAGTAATAACAATAATAACAGTGTAGTACCAGCCGCAGTAGTAAAAATACTCCCATTATTATCATCAATGCTACTATTATTATTACTACTGTTACTTATTATTAATATTATTATTATTATAAGTGAAACTAGGTTATGTAACTCGCCTGAGATCTGAACCAACTACAGGTTTGGGTTTTAGCAGCTCCCCTCTGCTCATCTCTGCAAGATCCATTTTTGCTGTTGAATATGCTAATTTCTCCTATTTATCTTCAACCTGGTGATATTAAGTTTTTTTCAGACAGTTTTGGCCTTACATGTATTCACTAATCGCATGTATTGTCTTCCTTCACGGTGAAAAAAAAAAAACACTTCCGCGGTAATTAACTATCACTTTAAGAGTGTGACGTCCGTGCGCGCGCCTATGACGTCATTACCTGTGCCGGAACAACAGAAAGATTGGGCGGGGCTACCAATAATGTCTAAAGACGGAGGCTGGACGCTCCGTGGATTTTCTTTCTCCCCCCCCCCCCCCTTTTTTTTTTTTTAAATTCATTTATTTAAGTAACAACAAAATACAAACAGTTCACCTTTGAAACCCCAACACAAACCAATACAATATAATACTTGTATATTTAATTATAATTTGGTTTATATACTATATTCTACTTATTTTATACCATGTCTGCATATTTTCATTTTTTTCTAGATTATATCAGTTATTAATTTTTAATATTCTGAAATACTTGTATGTCTATACTTATTTAATATGGTTTATATATTATATTCTACTTAGTTTTTTTTTTTTTTTTTTTTTTACCAAGTTTAGTATATTTTCAGTTTTTTCTCTAGATTATATCAGTTAATAATTTCCATGTTATACTTGTATTTTCTTTATATATATATTCTACTTAGTTTACTCAGTGTCTTAGTATATTTTCAGCTGTTTTCCTAGAATATATTAGTTATTTCCTATATTTTATAATACATACATTATATATATACACATATATTTAACATTCTACTTATTTTGTTGCATGTTTTAGTATATTTTAATTTTTTTCCCCTAATCCTAGGCTGCTGTTGCTGCATCATCTTGTTTTCTCAGTCTGAGGACCATATTGGAAATAAGTGTGCCAAATGTATGATTTTATGTGTTATCCTCAGTGATTGTCATATATGTATTATGTAATGTGCATTATACATGTTTGATTTTTACCTAATAAACTCATATCATATAGTTCTCAAAACAGAGCAACACAAGCTGCACACATGTCATACTGATCCCAGCACTACATTTGCCCGTTTCAGTCTTCACAATTGACACGCGTTTGGGGGGGGGGGGGGGGGC
>JAQNCB010000003.1:11606522-11617936 GCA_030068295.1 Euristhmus nudiceps
TGTCGCCAATTGCAGAGATTTATACAAACGGTCTCAAGTAGCACTGTTTGTTTTATTTTGTCCTGAAACCCTCATCCCGGCCCCCTTCTGCAGCAGTGCAGGCTCTGGGAAAAGTAATATTAAGCTTCTGAACTACACCACTCCTGGTTTATATGCAAGTAAACATTGTTCAATGACTGTATTATTTCGATGTACTCTGTATCCAAATTTCCTTGTCCGATAGCTAAGGGGCGCCCAAGCGATGTTCTTCTCCCCTGTTGTTTTGTTGACGTTTCACGGGTTAAGCCCCCTTTTCTTCCATCCACATCCTCCTCTCTTGACTCCATAATCGTGTTAAGGTTGAATCTACAGAAAAGTTGGTTATTGTGTTACCGTAACAAGACGGCCAGGACATTACGTGTTCCATTAAATGGAACTACGATATGATTCGATATCTATCAGGGCCGACTACTTTTTCCCCTCCCTCTACTTGTCTCTCTCTCTCTCTCCCTCTCTCTCTCTCCCTCTCCCTCTCTCTATCTATCTGTCTCTCTCTCTCTTCCATGGACAATTCCATGGATCCCGTCCGTCCTTATCGAAGATGAATGAGCTACATTTGTGACGTGTTGAGAGTTGATGTCCAAAAGCTGGAGCTCAGGTTCTCAGTTATGTAAACAAACCCATCCAAAGCTTGACCCATATTATATATAACATTTCAACGTTTCAAAAAAATATATCCAATTCAACCTAAATTCGTTTCCCCGACAGGAACAACTGCATGAACTGAGGTTTTACTCGTTTTTTTCGAAGCTCTTTCCCTGTTAGATATTTTTAGACCATTAAAAAACAGCCCCTTCAGTTAAAATAGTAAATATCAGTATACTCGAAAATAACAGCACTGTTTTGAGAATGTCATGTGATTTTTTTTTTAATTAATTGCGAGCTGCACTGAATTTAACCAATTCCTGCTTTGTTTTAAATGGAGATGCGATGACTATAATATGGAATTCGCTAATATAAAATAAGAACTCACTCAAGGTCCCTGTAATTATTGAGAGTAAACAGCCTATAATTTGGTTTTCTACAACACGTCATGTCATTTGTCATCCTGACAATCTCGAATTAAATATAAATCTATGTGAGATTTTAAATAATAGTCCTGTTTGCATTCTAAGCTATATTAAGCTACATTATTAGATGAAATAAAATAAACTCCATGCAAGCGAATGGACGAGACTTCTGTCCATCTATTGGTCTATACCTAGATCTATATTTATAAGTATCTTTCTTTCTATTTATCTATCTATCTATGCATATACACACACGAGTCTCGATTGAGTAGTAATTTCAAACGAATATACCATGGGTGTTTCTAAGTGTTTGAGCAAATACCCCCCGACTTGTCCTTTCAACCACCTCAGCACTACGAGACGAGCTCTTTGACCATTTCCGGGATTAGATTAGTCTATTTTGGTTCAGCGAGCATCATGAATCATATTTAGAGAGGGCTTCCGGGGACGTCTTTCCACGCCATGTTCAAGGAGTCTACTCCTTCACAATGCCGGTTTTTCAGGGTTTTAATGTTGACCAAATACATTTGTGTGTAACTCGAGAAAGCCCTCTGGAAATGGCTTCTATGCATGAGACATATTCATTGATTTGTCTGGGCTGTTAAACATTTTGTTGAGCCCAGATCTTTTATGAGCTTCTGTGATTTTCTAGAAGAAAGAAATCGGTTTTAGCCTTGGGTAGCCTTAAAACAACAACAACAACAACAACAACAACAACAACAACAACAACAACAGCAACAACAACAACAACAACAACAATAAACCTTAAACTATTAAGTGCCAGGTCAAACATGTGACTATTATGATTACATAACAACAACAACAACAACAACAACAACAACAACAACAACAACAACAACAACAACAACAAAAATAAACAGCAGCAACAACATTATTATTATTGTTGTTATTATTATTATTATTGTTGTTGTTGTTGTTGTTGTTGTTGTTGTTGTTGTTATTATTATTACCTGTAGTAGTAGTAATAATAATAATAATAATAATAATGATAATAATAATAATAAATCGATTAAATGTATGTGATTTTATTGGGTAATAGAACTAACAGTAATTAAGATCATTAATTATAAATAAATTATTAAATTGTCACCTTATTATTTATCCAAAAATATATAAACAGACTTTTTTTTTTTAAATTGTACATTAATTACTTCTGGAAACAAAGAAGCAGAAACAAGATATACATTTTTATTAGCAAGAATATGACAGACAATTTTGTTATTGCATATGTTTTCAGTATTGCCAATCATTCATGTTAAAGATCTTTCACTTAGTAAGTTTAAGAATTCCCTTAACCATTTTGTCAGAGCAAAAAAAATATGGTTCCAGTGGTCTGAACAGTTGTTTTTTTATTGATAAGGGTATGCAAAAGAGAGAACATTGAGAAAAATTGCAGTCCAGTGTTGCCTGACGTAGCATCTGCAAGCCTCTTTGTGGGAACGTGCTATTCATGTCACGGCGCTTTTCAATGCAGTAAGATGGATTTACCTTGCACCCCTCTTATTATGTGCCTCTTATAACCTTTCAGGTCAGCTTCCAAGAGGCCGTTGGAAAAAGACCGTCACGTGACATCTGGTGCCAATGTTCTTCCAGAAGGTCGTCAGGACCCTGGTAGCCAGTAACGTGAATTTTGGAAATGCAGAAAACCACCTACTACGACAACTCAACACTATTTGGAGGTTATTCTTATCAGGGGGCCAATGGCTTCAGTTATGAGGCCCAGCCTGCGGCTTTCCCGAGCTCAGCGCACCTCGATGGCGATTACCAGAGGTCTGCCTGCTCCTTGCAGTCGCTAGGCACCAATGCACCCACTCAATCACAGCACGCAAAGACGAAAGAGCTCAATGGTAGCTGTATGCGTCCCAGTCTACCATCTGAACACCACCAGCCTCCACAAGTTTCTCCTCCTCAAAATCCTGTAAACCCTACTGGATCTAGTGCCCCCCAGCAGCCAGGTGGTAGCGGCAGTGGTGGGGCTGGCGCTGGAGGTAACGCCAAACCCTCTACCAAGTCATCTTCTCTCACCCAGAACCCGACCATCACAAAGCAGATCTTCCCCTGGATGAAAGAGTCACGTCAGAACACCAAGCAAAAAACAAGCTCCCCCAGCGCGAGCTCAGCTAACGGTGTGTGTGTGCCAATAGTTCCTTACCCTTTAATGATTACTCCCTTCCCATCCCCACCTGCTCCTCTTGCCTGGGACCAATGTTGACCAGCATATAGGTGTTATGTTAAAGTGGCATTTGTATGGGGAAGAGTCATGGGCTGAGAAGGGGTAATAAAATGTCAATAAATACACAAATATTTTCCCATATAAATGTAAACAAATTTTTGTCCAGTAAGAATAAATATTGTTATAATATATGCAGTTATTAGTATTACTTAACTTTCCCCCATAATGCACAGATTATGGAAGATACATGATGGGCTACCACATGCATAAGTTTTTATAATACCTTCACAAAGCAATCACAACGCCCAACATGACATTTGATATGATATGATGATCTAGCTTACTGCATAGTATGACTGGCCGTGGGCTTTTGGTCATAATACAATTTACATATACCCGGTCAGTGTTAGGACCAACATCTATTAATAAATGCCAGTTATGAAGTGTTGACAACCAGTATCAAGGGGTAAATTTTTTCGTGGCCTGTTTTATTAAGGGGAATGATGCATTCAATTGCCGCTTGTAGTAATTATGTTTTATTTCATTCTCAACCCAGCGGAGAGCAGTGGCGGTGAGAAAAGCCCTCCGGGTTCGGCAGCTTCCAAGAGAGCGCGCACAGCCTACACGAGCGCACAGCTTGTGGAACTTGAGAAGGAGTTCCATTTCAATCGGTACCTGTGCCGGCCTCGGCGTGTAGAAATGGCCAATCTTCTCAACCTTAGCGAGAGGCAGATCAAGATTTGGTTCCAAAACAGGCGCATGAAGTACAAGAAGGATCAAAAATTGAAAGGCATGGGCTCCTCCTCAGGGGGACCATCCCCAACTGGAAGTCCACCCTTGCCAATGCAGTCCTCAGCTGGTTTTATGAACTCCATGCACTCAATGGGCAGCTACGACGCACCATCGCCGCCATCGTTCAACAAGCCTCATCAAAACGCGTATGCCATGTCATCGTCCTATCAAAATTCTATGAAAGGTTGTCCCTCGCAACAGAAGTATGCTAATACAGGACCAGAATATGACCCACATGGGCTACAGGGTAGCAGTGGCAACTATGGGACCCCTAACATGCAGGGTAGCCCTGTATACGTAGGAGGGAACTATGTGGATGCCATGCCGGCCACTGGGCCCTCTATGTATAGCCTCAACCACCTGCCACACCACCAGTCTGCCAGCATGGACTACAACGGTGCCACACAGATGTCGGCTAACCAGCACCATGGACCGTGCGATACACACCCGACATACACAGATCTGTCAGCGCACCATCCTTCTCAGGGTAGAATTCAAGAAGCACCCAAGTTGACGCATCTGTAACAGGTTTGGGGGAAAAAAACAAAAACAAAAAAAAACAAAACAAAACAGAAATTTAAATAGAAGAAGAAAGCAAACAAACAAGCAAACACAAAACCCAGGGGACGATGCAATGGGTCTGAAAAAGATGATCCAGTGGTTTCTTGCAGTTTCCGTCCCATCAGTTGGTGTTGATGTTGTCCTTTTCATTGGCCTGTGTGCACATTCATTTGTTCAGAAGCCATCTTACACTCTTACAGTTATGTGTGCATAACTCTGAAAGCCCTACTCAAAACAAAGATGACGAATAGTGGGTGGATAATGTGGATAGTGTATGCAAATTAATAGATTATTTTTCTGTATGACCTTGTGTGACTCCCTTGGCATGCGTGTCTTTTGTCAGTCTATCGTCCAGTTCATTACTGGAGAAACTGCTTGAGGGCGGAGCTTATGAAACTCTCGAAACCGGCGTTAGGAAACCACTGGATTGTTTTTGTTCACTTCCCTTTTTTTTCCCACATACCTCTTTTTGTTTAACAGATTCGCTAAACTGTCATTTTTTTCCCCTTTTGCCTAAAATCGTCAACACTAAAAACGATGTGATGATGTGATGACGTTACGTAGCCTATAAGAAGACTTCAATCTTCACGTTTTTTTCAGATTGATAAGTTAAATCATGTTTTCAAACTATGCTGCATTTGGGTCTGCTCCCTTAAACCGACTATAATTGGGTAATACCTATCAAATTGATACAGGGTAAAGAAAAATCATTTGAGAATTTAGTCAATAGACATAGTCGTCCCTACGTTTCTCAAATGATTGATTGCTCCCCTCTCCCACCCTCGTCCATTCCTTACCTCTCTCTCTCTCTCTCTCTCTCTCTCTCTCTCTCTCTCTCTCTCTCTCTCTCTCTCTCTTCATTGAGTTTGCTGACATTAGCCTTCACTAATGAGAAAGGCAGACATTTTCTCATGTCTTGACTTAACGTGGAAACAGGGTATAAATGAACAAAATGCATGTCCGAGATGTCAAGCAATGGTGTAGACGTTTCGGTTTACGCCTAATGCTTTCTCGGCTGGGCATCATTGTTGCACTTAGAGTTTACATTTTGATGGCTAAGGAAAAAGTAAATCTTATTTTGAAACGAAAGACCTTCAATCAGCGTCTTTCGCTATGTGTTCAAACATTCATAAATATATATTTATTTGTTATAGCCAGTTTAAATACTTTCTTTCTTTTTTTTATTATTATTTATCCCTCATGTATTTATATCGGAAAAAAGTGTACTTCTTTAGTATTTACCTGTTATAAGGAAAAAGACATTGTGTTCTTGTCATTGTAACTAATTTTGGTTCTTGTATTTTTTAGAGACACCTAGGTTTACGTTACCCTTGTACAGAAACGACTTGACTTGTACAGGGTGCGAGGCAAGGGAATCAAACCGTTCCAGCATAGTCGGAAATTAGACAGTATAGCGAAACTTTTTTTTTTCCTTTCCTTTTTTTAAGAAGAAGCCTTCATTTGTTCTTTGTAGTTACATTGATTTTTTCTTGTTAAGAGTTGGCTGTTGAACAATTCTTTAATAAAATATTATGTTAATCATTTTCATTCTAGTCCTGCACTTATTAAATAGTGATTTCACCCCATCCACCTCGTCGCGTATAACCACTCAACACCCACCAACACCCACACCCACACACCCACCCACACCCACCCATGCAAAGGTGTGTGTCTTCGAATGGCCTCTAAAAGCATCCAGCAGGCCGTGTCACGTGAGCAGAGGTTAACCCAGTCCTGAAACTCGGTTTATTTTCAGAATTCAAAAGGGACCGGGTTTTCTGTGTGATCAGAGCTGAAAAAGAAGTAGGATGAATAAAATCTGGATTTGAAAAAAAAAAACTTTATTCATTTAATAGCATGGACATAGAATTAAAAAAAGTCAGAATTTACACATGTATATTGCAATTGTTTTATCATAAGTAAAATAGTTTTTTTTTTTAAAAAAAAGCACTGCTGTGCTTAATAAGGTCAGTCTCAAATGCATTCATTAAAGTTAAAATCATATCCAACAAGAAAATCGCAGAACAATGACAAAAATACATAGTGATCACATGGATGTACATTGAAATGCATTGCATTGGGTTCCTGTAGTAAAGAGAATGAAAATCAAGGTAAAAATGACCAGACAATGAGGAAGATAGATAGATAGATAGATAGATAGATAGATAGATAGATAGATAGATAGATAGATAGATAGATAGATAGATAGATAGAAAGAAAATAAAATCGTGACCTTTTTAACATTGTTTAAATGATCCATTAGACACAGCTCACAAACAGTGTTATTCCTAAAAACTTAAATCATTTTCTGCCTAAAAAAAATGCAACATACATCGATATAATTTGCAGTGAACTCCATTCTGCTAGTGGACCTCTTGAACTGATCCGCTATATATATATTCACTGGCCACAGCAGGCTTTGTGCACCCTTTTAATAGGCAAACACCCACACACATTTTATGTTTTCCTCTGCTTCCTCCCAACTAAGATAACAGCGAAAAGCTATAGCAAGCAATCCGAGCCATTTTCAGACCCCTGGATATACATGCGAGCCCTTTGGGTTTCAGGGTTTTTTAAAGGGTTTTTTTGTTTACATGCGTAAGCCGGACATAAATAGATAAATACAATTTTTTTAAATAATTAATTTAGACATTAAATACAGAAGAAGTCTACACGGGAATACAGGCGCGTTCTTTGTTGTAGCCGTGGAGGGAAGAGGCGAATTCTTGAGGGTGGTTCCTGTCAAGCGCTTTGCCGGCGAAAAGATTGATCACCACTGCTTGTTCACTACTACGGAATATATCTAACCCATGTGTTGTTCTCTTTCTCTTCTCTATTTTTTTTTTTTAAAACATCAGTTTTCTTAATTTCATCAACGAAATTATTATATAGAATTATTTAAATGATTAAAAAAGGGCTATTTTGCGTAAAATCGCATTGGAATTTTTATTGGGATGATCTTTCGATAATTAACTATAATTTTAGTCATTTTTAGCGACCTATGAGGGGTGACATAAGCTTAAAATCTTTTATCAATAAAGTGTGATCTCTTATCTCGTCACGAAAAGCAAAATCCATGCAATCTTGCAAGCAAATGCTATCAGAATAAATGCAGACATGTTTATCATTTTATTTTATCCGAAATGTAGCTGTAAACTTACATGCACCAATGATTCCAGTTTTTGCAGCCTCAAAGTAGGTGGAAAGCTGTAAATGAATCAAACACAAAGGCTACATCAGTCTCATTCACGGCGTTTTGTGAAATGAAGCCCAAGCCCTATAATCTCTCCTATATATTCCTGTTTGTTTAGACTGCACACTGTAAATAGTATATATATATATACTCACACACATATTTTGACAGTATATAGTTGCATTTATTGTCTGTTACTCTTGTCAAAACTTTTAAGATTAATGACCCCCCCCTTCGAAAATACGAAGTTAGCCATATTGTGGATGTGCTTTTAACAGACATCTAAGGCCTCAGGCTTACATCACCCAAAGTCATTTATTCATAAGGCTATTGTCTAAAAGAAGACGCTACTTAACCAGCCACACCTAAAACTCTTCAGCACATGGCAAACGTACGCATTATGAGTATATACACTGCAAACACTGGGAATTCTGTGATCTTGAATATTTGATCAATATAGAAAATAATGCTTTCTTTTGCCACCAGGCCCCGCATTTCCATTGGTTGAGCCTAGTCATGTGACCAGGAATTGGCTGCAAATTCGCCCATAGTCCTCAGTTTAGTAGACCCTGGTCCCCATACGCTAGTAATATCACCAATTATTAAAGCCTCAAAAACAGTCGTGGTGGGAGCGCAAAATAAAACCGCGCCTTTTGGATGTTATTTTTGCGCATTTTTTATGTCGCTGGCCGCCCATTTTGCTTAGGCAAAGCGATGAATTTTGAATTTGAGAGGGAGATTGGGTTCATCAACAGCCAGCCTTCCCTTGCTGAGTGCCTGACGTCTTTCCCCGCTGTCCTGGAGTCATTTCAAACTTCATCAATCAAGGACTCGACAGTAATTCCACCTCCTTTCGAGCACACTATCCCCAGCCTGAGCCCTTGCACAGGCAACCAGGCGCGACCGAGGAGCCATAAGCGAACCGCCTCGAATGGCCTCCAGCTCCGGACGCAAACCACGCCACCAACGCAGCAGAAGCAGGGCCCGGCACCAGGCACGGTCGGCGGGCCCCTTGCCCACGAGTTTCCATGGATGAAGGAAAAGAAATCGTCGAAGAAATGTCCCAAGCCTGGAGCAGCACCCACTGCAGTCACTGCAGCTGCCTCTCCCTCTCCAGCATCCTCTGGTTTCACCACCGCAGGACTCGAGTCTCCCACAGGTCAGTGCATTTTTCTTTTCTTTTCTTCCTTTTTTCCCCACTTCTCATAGTATTTTTTTATAGATAAGACTGTATAGAAACAGTGTTCATATTTCTTGCATGTTGTTTTTCAGTCTCTTAGAATATTATAGCCTATGCAAGACATCTAAACTCATTAGATTTAATGACACATTAATAATGTGCATGCTTACTTCCTTAAGCCATTACAAAGAGTATTAATCGTTAATGGATTAAAATGAATACAAATCACGAATGAAATATATTTTATATGGTTATAAAAGCTGTGTGATTACATTGCAGTCTATATTGTCTATAACATATTCACAGGATTACTCGCACCCCCTCCCCCAATTCTTGGTGTCAAAAATGGAAAGCATTGTGTTTATAAAAGAGTTGTCCTCGGTTTGAATCATATTTTTTTTTATTTATAAGCATGTCTCATGAGTTGGGGGTAGCCATTTTGGAGAATGCTCTTAGTATGCAACGTAAAATGGAACAAAAAATAAGGAGCTTGCTTGCATTGCTTGCTTAACGTGTGCACACTGGCCATACCCAGCTGCCATGACCGGATTTCTGTTATTGCTTTTTTTTTTGCGAATTTTTAATCCGATCTTATAAAGTTTGAACACAATATTCTTTTTTCTTTTCCTTAGAAGTGCCAGTCGGGTTGGACAATGGCAGCGGTTCTCGGCGTCTGAGGACAGCCTACACCAACACCCAGCTACTCGAACTGGAGAAGGAGTTCCACTTCAACAAATATCTTTGTCGGCCCCGAAGGGTGGAAATCGCAGCCCTTTTGGATCTAACCGAGCGTCAGGTCAAAGTGTGGTTCCAAAATCGGCGTATGAAGCACAAGAGACAAACCACGCACCACCGGGACGGACAGGAAGGCGAGTCGAGCGGGTTCGAGCCACTCGAAGGCTCAGACGCAACCTCCCCTTTCCCGAACCCGCCACCGGAGCCATCCGGTCCGACAGCATCCAGTTCGAGTTCGGCGAGCGCATCGGAAAGCGAGCCGTGCCTTCCGGCTTCTTGCTACAGCAATAGTGGTGACAATACGCATCCCACGCCTGAAAAAAGCCAGCCGATCCAGGCAGAGTCGGCAGATGGTCCTGACACTGCGGTTCACTCACCCACGTACCCAACACCCACAGCCGATCAGCCCGGTACAATGGCGGATGCGCGCGAGGAACTGCAGGAAAACGCCTTCACGCAGCCGCAGGACGCCAACACACTCGCGGATCTGAATTTCTTTTCTGCAGACTCCTGCCTACAGATTTCGGACGCTTTATCCCCCAGCCTACAAAGTTCCCTGGATAGCCCTGTAGACTTTTCCGAAGAGGATTTTGACTTGTTTACAAGTACTCTTTGTACGATAGATTTACAACATTTACAGTTTTGACAAAATTAAAAAAAAAAAAAAAGCAACAATCGAGATGTATCCCAGACTATCCAATTCTGAATGCTTTTAACCCTACCATGCATTCTCACTGAAAGAGAGGAGAGATTTATTTTTTTAGGTTCAAATATTCACACACAAATAGTCGAGCTACCAGACGGAGCTGTAGCTGAGATGAATAAATCATTACAGTATTCCTATGTTTGTTTAATGCGAATCCACATCCGGACTTGCTAAAGGTCCACTTTCAGGTATTTCCCTCCTTTGTTTATCTGGGTTTGACTTCATTCTGAATTATGGATTAATTATGCGTGGACTTTTTCAGTGGAAACTCAATCGACGAATTCTCAGGAAAGTCAAATGTAATTCAAATGTTTTAGCTGAACTGCTTTTAGAATTTTTTTTTCCTCCCGAAAACGGGCGTTGGTGCCTGCTGATGAATTTTAGACCTAGTTTATTTATTGAGATTCTTTAATAGTAAATTACAAATTATTTATTGTACATTATTTTCATAGTTGGAAATAAAACATTTATAAGTGTCAGGTGTGAATGATTTATACAGGGTGTAATTAAGATAAGAAGCATCAATTGTTGAAATGGTCTGATTTTCAGATTTACAAAAATGATCATGAATAAGATGTCATCTTAATTATATACGACATTACCTAAACAATATACAAAATAGTCCGACAATAACAATATCTGCAATAATCATAATGATGATAACAACAACAACAACAACAACAACAATAACAACAACAACAACAATAATAATAACAATAAAAAAATAAAATTAGATATCATATGAGATAATACAAAAGTGTAAATCTGTCTTTTTTGTTTGTTTGTTTGTTTTGGCAGCAAATTCATAATTTAAATTCTGTAGGTTTCCTGAAAGACGCTGTATTCTGGCTGAGCTGTTCAAAATGGCGTTGTGAGTACAATGAAGGATATGAACAATAAAGGGGCGGCCATTATTGAACGCTTTGGTTCATAGAGAGAGAGAGAGAGAGAGAGAGAGAGAGAGAGAGAGAGAGAGAGAGAGAGAGAGAGAGAGAGAGAGAGAG
>JAQNCB010000003.1:11708072-11718577 GCA_030068295.1 Euristhmus nudiceps
TTCCCGGGTAGGCTGAGGAGTGTGATTCCCCGATAATTGGAACACACCCTCCGGTCCCCCTTCTTAAAAAGGGGGACTACCATAATAATGATATGGTATAATATAATAATAATAATAATAATAAAAACCTGTATTATTATAAAACGGTAAAAATCTTGCTTTACTATCTTTCTTCCTGTGTAGTCTACACTAAACCAGCTATGCGCTTCAGGCTCGGTGCATCTCGGTGTCGTGGAATTGAATTGTCCCCTCAACATTTGGAGACATCCGCCTCACCTTCACAATAAAACTTTTTAACTATAGCACCAATTTTAAAAGGGACTTATAGCATAATAATAGGGCAGTGATGGCACGGTGGTAGGGTGATGGATTACTGATCCCAAGGTCAGGCTTCCAAACCCCACTATCAGTGGGTTGCCACTGCCATCCCCCAGTGCCGCTAACTGGCTTATCAAAGGCCGGCCATGTCTGTCACTGTCTGTAGTGAGAAGCATGTACAAGAACCATTGCTGACTTTCATCAAGAGTAGCTGCATAGCCGTTAGCATGTTTCTGCCCTGCAATGGTCTGGCGAGCTGTCCAGGGTGTACTCTGCAATTGCCTAGAGTTGGCTGAAATGGTCACTAGCCTCCCCGTGACTCTAGATAGTATTAAGCAGTTCAGAAAATGAATGAATGAATGAACATCATACTAATGACAGACCAAAAGAAACCAACAGCATCCAGTCTGGTATTTGAAAGGTTAATTTTAGGCACGCCCTGATATATTGTGAAATTACAAGCTTTGGGAAATGATTGTGCCGCTACATGCCATGTTTTGTTGCCTTCGTGAGCACATGCGGAAAATATTTAGGCTATTTCAGTAGGTACAGATTGATGGACACTTTGGAAGAGTCTTGAAAGATGTTGTTACCTTGGGTTTATGTGTCTTCACGGGGAGCCTGTTAGAGTACGGACAAAGAGATTCAAATAAAGTTGTGCGATCCAACAGGCTGATTAAATGGGATATTACGGTATAATGACAGCCTCATTGTGTAATAGTGCAGCCCACAATATCCTGATTTAATGGTGATATGATCACTACTCTATAAACGTTAGGGTTGATCGGAACCGAAATAAATAATAAAAAAAAACATAATAAGGTTTAATTCTATACCATCTGAATAAACAGATTTTTTAAATCTCTGTGACGGCATACAGTATAGATATATAGCAGTAGAGATACCGCAATGAGAAACGTACAGATTTTTTAAAAAGGTATAATGATGGTTCGAGATGCATTTGGATCCATTTCTGCTCCAACAAACTAATCACGGCACTGGTAAAGTGTAATGGGAAAAAAAAGTCTAATTTCATGATGCCAGCTTTTTTAGACTGCTAGGATTTTATTTTTATTGTTATTTCACCTCTCTAATCAATCTTACTTTAATATCATTGTGACGATAATTATTGAATGTTTCTTCACCGATTCATTTATTTTCAGTAGTCATTTATTTTCTTAGGTGCCATAGCCGATCCAGCAACACGCCATGGGGGGTGGCTCGTCCATCACATCCACATTCATTCATTCATTTTCTGTACTGCTTAATCCTAATTAGGGTCATTGGGAGGCTGGCATCCATCTCAGCCAACTCTGGACGAGGGCAGAGTACACCCTGGACAGCTCATCCAGACCATCACAGGGCAGAAACACGCTGATGGCTCTGTAGCTACTCTTGATGAAAGTCAAGTCAGTGAGAGACATGGCCGGCCTTTGATAACCCGGTTAGCTGCACTAGGGGTGGGGGGGGGGGGTGGGGGGGGGCCTGGTGACAACCGTTGACAGTGGGGCTTGAACCCCCAACCCTGGGATCGGTAATCCAGCACTTTACCACCAGGCCACCCGGCGCACCCGTACAGTGTTTACATATTCATTGACGACTAAAAATTTTTCGGTGCTGAAACCCAAGACCTTGCGGAACTCATGAACTTACTCTGCATACCCGGACAGTAAACTGACCAAGCCGGGCTCTAGAGTTGGGCGGGTGGCACTTGTATTATTTGTAAAGTACACAGACACTGCCCCACTTTTTTAGCAAAAGACCTGTTTCCCTCTCCCTAAAAGATTATGCTTAATTACTAGAGAAACTGAACCTTTTTGATTACAGTGCGGTCATTAAAGCAAATATTCAGTGCTGTGCCAATCATGCCCTCAGCAGGAGAGCGGTGACAGTGTAACTAAACAAGCCTCTCCAGTCTAGCACTGCGAAGCATGCCGTCTCGAACACTAAACCCCGTATCTGAGAGGTTTCGCCATTTCCTGTACAGCTCCTTATCCTATTAGATACTAACATAATACCGAATAATTACAAATTGTACCTAGCGTAGATACCAATCATGTATTGGTTTGATATTTAGCATATTGACTCTGACTGTAGGGACAGATGGAGGTAGAAGTATGATATTGTTTAGTCTCACTCACATTAGGCGTGCTCACATTACAGTCTGTAAACACAGAACACTTTACGTCTGAGTGGGTCTCGCTGCTCTCAACCCGAGGAAATCACCACAACATGTAACTAAAGCTCCACAAAAGCAATCGCTATTAAAGCAAAAGCCCATCGTACGGCCCGCCGAGAGTTCCTAAGGTCCAGGCAGCACATAAAGCTAGGCTAAAAGGCCTGCATTAAACACAGACAAAAAAAGAAAAAAACAAAACAAAAAAAAAACGGAAGAGGGTTTCCTTCCGCTTCCAAACCCACTGCGGGAAAAACACGAAGCTTGCAGCAGCCTCTTGACTGATGACGCCAAGCTAAATCACACCACTTCCTGTCATGGCCCTGGCTGCGATGCTGGGGTCGTGAATTATTATGATGCATTATTAAACTCTAGCTCTACATGACATCACGTTGTCTGCCAAATTACGCCTGAGTGATTGTTTTATCTTGTTAATTAATCTTGGTAATTCATATGTCGGGACTCTGTTTTTGAGCCACGCCGAATCTGTAAGTGCTGCTACACACAGATGCTGGGTTATCCAGACTTTTTTGCATTCGGGTGCTGCAGTCGGTTTTGATAAATTATGGAGTCTGGTGTTTTACAGTTCCCAAGTTTAAGATCTATTATTTTACTCCACCAGTTAAAGGCAACAGATGGGCTGTCTTGAGTGCGAGTATTGTTATAACTGTGTGTGATGTGTATATATGTGTGTTTGTGTGTGTGTCAAACTCTCCATCAGGAGTCATATTTGTGCTTTGCTTTCATGGAGCTGTTATTGTAATCTGATATGGCAGAGGATTCATTGCCAGTTCATGGCCTTGGCTGCAGAAACTTAGCACACTGCACTGCCCCCTAATGGACGATGGCTGTAACAGCAGGAAAGACCTCTCATCCCCCTTCTGGCTTGCACCAGTAGGGACCAAACATTTGAGTGATCATACAAGGCTATTACCTGTGGATAAAAAGGAATAAGTGTGCACAATGACTTTAATGTTCCAACACAACTTCACTCATGAAAAATGAATGCGTGAAAGAATTGCATTTCTAAACAAAACTACTTTTACTCAAACATATACACCTTTAGCTGCTTAGCTACACAGATTTATCGCTTCACAACTTCATCACATACTACATTCCACTTTTTTTCCTCCCCTCTGTCATATTTTCAAATCCCAGCATAAAATATTTCCATATTCGGTAATTATTTCCACTCCATTGACGAATGCTCTCAACTCTCATACGGAACATGGACTTGGGCTGCATTTGCATGGCACAGCGGTTTTGCATGCGATATTCATTAATCCTCGTGTTCAAAGGAATAAGGGACGCATTTTTAACCTGGTAACATTATGTCGTGTGTTTTACTTGGGACACACTGAGCCTCCTTAAAATTCGCTCTTATTATACCAATGCCATCCATGTGTCATATTTCTGGCGCTGTTGTACGATACGGCAGATCCACTTGGAAATGTATGCCAGAGTATCTGGGTCGCCTATGATTGGTGCCATGTGTGTGCTTGGGGAGTAATACACACTTCCATTTATTAATACGTATTCTACTCTAACTATTCCTGCCACCGGATGCCTGCTTGCTGAATATTTGTTGCAACAGAAACAAATTAATGCATTAGTAGAGGATGTCCGCAAAAGTGATCAATTGATTGCACAGCGAGCGCCTTGAAACGCACTTGGGATGCTAAGCATTAAAAGACGAAATGAAAAGACAGACAGAGTGCCAAATAATTATTATAAAATTCAATTAAAAGTTAAATCAGTGGTCGGAGGCCGTCGAATTCATTCGCAAAACGATTTCTTTATGACTTTAATCTCCAGGCCCAGGAATGAGCGCAGGCCATTTTCTTTTTTCTTTTTTTTTTTTTTGTACTTTTCATCACATCAGCATTACATTGGAAAGTATAAATAAACCCAGTGACAGTAGATAAACTGCTGAGTCATTTTCATTATACAACAATAACCAGCGCTAAATGTTTGATCTAGTACATGAAAGATGAACTACAACACAGAAACGAGCAAGCCGAGGCACGAGGAGGACAGATGTACGGTTTGGTCGTTTTGCGTTTGACTGAAGTTGTCTAACTTTATTCACTTATATTGTATATTTTGTTCCTTAGTTGTTTTTGCTACTTTTCTTTTCTAGTTATTTTTATTTTTAGACTGTGTTGCACTATCCACTTTGTTGCTGTAACAATGCAAATTTCCCTGTTTGTGGGACGAATAAAGGATTATCTTGTCTTATCTTATCTTAAAGTCTTCGCACAACATTACTACGATTCCATGTTTCCCTAACTGTGCCTCCAAAAGTATTTTACGACACCTGACTTAAATTTAACAACACGCGACCGACTCTAGTTTGTCTAGTTTCACTTGCTTACATTTATCGTTCCTTCAGATTTCCGTGTTTATCAGAAACAATAGCTAGAAAGCTAGCTAAAAACAAAAGCTACAGCAAGCTAGTCAACATCACCCTCACTGGATTTATTTTTTTTATTATTTATTAATGGCAGAGCACTGTACCTCAACATTTTATGACTTTTACTGTCTAATTTACTGTCTTTCTATAAGTGGAACGCTAGGTATTAGATTAGCATTAATTTCGAAAATCATGCTAACTGTTAAGTTAGCTAATTAGCTGCTCCAAATCTCCCATAGGTGCTGGGCATGAGTGTGAACGGTTGTGTGAGTGTTGGCCCTGTGATGGCCTGGTGAGCTGTCCAGAGTGTACCCCACCCTCGCCCAGAGTCGGCTGAGATGGGCGCCAGCCTCCCTGCGGCCCTAATTAGCAAAACTGGTTCAGAAAATGAATGAATGAACAGGTAGCTACAGTAGAAGCAGGAATGTAGCACGATATTTTTTTCCCGCATCTATACTCGGACAGATCCTGTTTCCTGTCCTTTGATTGGAGACTAGCTCTTACATGAATAACACTCCACGGTAAAGCTTCTGCAGGGTCTATATTACATATTTGCCAAGACATGCTGGATATTGGAGCGGCACAATATTGATGTTCGTATGACTATGCTACAAAATCATACATTCTGCTAAAATACTAAGGCTAATGCAATGCTATACACAGGATGATGACTAACATATTGCATTCTTGTTTTATGCTATAATGCCTCATTAAACTTGAAGCGAGCCTTAAGCACGAACACAATCAGCATTTAATAACTCACAAGGATGACAGAATGACTTGTTTAGAGTTGAAGTTGTTTAAAGAAAGTGCTAGTCATTAGCTACACTTACATCTTGTCGAGGAAATGTCTGTGCCCACCCCAAGATATTCTGAAAAACTACGAGGATCGGGCATTTTAGCCAAACAAAGGACGCAAACATGAGCAGTGATTTGATTTGGTTTGACTGAGAAAGAAAATAATTCATAACAACTTTGGTATTCGTTCATTCATTCATTCTCTGAACAGATTAATCCTAATTTGGGTCACGGGGGGTGCTGGGGGTGGGGTGGGGTGGGATTCCCATCTCAGCCAACTCTGGCCGGAGTAAAGCCAGGACAGCTCTCCAGGCCATCACAGGGCTATGAAGTTCAAATCAAACCAGTTGACATTGCCATCATTGGTTGTAGTCAACACCGACTAATTGTAGTCAACACCGAACGTGTATGTGAAAGCTTTTACATTTCGGCACCACAAAATGGCCACAGCAAAAAAAAAAAAAAAAAAAAAAAAAGTGCAAGCTTGTCAGTCACAAAGTGAAAAACACATACTGCTTTGACAACTTGCCCAAGCTAGTTCAGCAAGCAGATCTCCTATAAACAGAACTTTGTGCCTCCCCTGTCATGCCTACAAGGTTGTTGTTGACTTTTCTTTAAACCCAAATCCCTTTATTTATCCAGGGCGTCCCGTTTGTTGGAGTCTTTCTATTTCGCCTCAGAATCTGTCCTTTCCTTTCATCATGTGCTCTTTAATGAGAGGGTACAAGTGCTTGTTGACCTCCCTGAACGAGTCACGCCAAACCACACAACCCTAAAAGAAACGATCAGAATAGGCATACAGTGACTATCTCCAGCCGCATTGTTCCGTATTAACCACGACTCAAAAGCTGGTTTATATCTCCACAGATTGACCAGGTTTGATTGTAACAACGACACGGTTCTTTACACAGAAAAAAAAAAAAAACCCCAGTGCAGATCAAGAGATAAGAGTGTCATCTCTGCACCTCCTTCCCCCTGACAGGGTGAAAAATGCCCGAGGCTCATTTATTTCTCATTAGTTATCTATACAATCCCTCGCTCACATGCTTCCATAAATCCTTCAAGAGTTTCAAGGTGTGCAAACCTATCATTTATCTGATACGCAGTTGCAAGGTGCACTCATTAAATACTTAAGCAAACAGCATTTTACAAATAAAGATATGCACCTAATTATAGACATGATGTCAATCAACAAAGCTCGGCGTTTATGCTAACAGAAATGTAGCGCGGGAAGTGCTACTCTCTTCGTAACTCAGTCTTGTCAGAGGCAACATGCTTTATGACAAAGCTAATGAGCTTTCGGAAAGAAATAAGGATGAGAAATGATCAAATACTTGTGTATTTTTGGTTTTTACCCTGCCATAAAATGTATTATTCCATTTCCCCCCCTACATGTTAGCCTCCCAGTGCTTTAAAGCATATTTCTGTTTTTGATTACAAAACCCTACCACAGATTTAACAGCATTCTTCTGCCCCTAGTGGAAAGTCCAAGACACCAAAAAAACCCCACTTAAAAGCCTTTTAAACCTCACAAATACATCCATTTCTGCTAATATTTAAATTTTGCACATGTGTAACAGACAAAAAATATATTTCATGCAGATTAATTGTTGGCCTGAATATTGATCATGTTTCCCTACAATTTCAAGAACGTTCAAGGCTCTATGTTAAATCCAAGTGGGTAATATTTTCATACCTGCTCAGCTGCTTTTGATCAAACCTCACACCTCATCATTGCTCTAGCATCTAACAAAGCTCTGAGGACATCCTATTGGACCACCCAACATCTGTCCATAGCTTGGACACATTTGACTCTGTTTTACTGCCTTTTCTCGAGTCCCTTTTATTTTGTGTCTCGTTTTCAAACCCGTACCACCCCTTAGGATGCATGAGTATGCCTTGCTGAAATGTGGAAAACCCTTGATGTTTTCATTTAAGATTTTTTTTTTTCCTGGAGAGCTTTCAATGCGATCGTACCCCTGGGACGATGCAAGATTCCCAGCTTAGCATGCGCATGAGCTACATCATTAATCATTAGCATTGGAGCATCGTCATCCTCACTTCAGCTGTACACAGGAGTAGTCACTTTTTAATTCTGCAGGAAAGGTGACCCGGATTTATCTACCAGAGGGACGGGCTGCCTCGGTGGAGAAATGAAAGAGGAGGGGAGAGGGGGTGGAGAGAGTTTTACAAAAAAAAAAAAAAAGAAAGAAAGGAACATGGGAAAGTCCTATTCTCGTCCCAGTGCTAAATATAACCTGCTGTCTCAGATTCTTGGGCTGCTTTTATCCTCCTCATGAGTTTTAGTGGAACTTTGGGGCCATAACTTTTCACCAGGCTGACATGTATACGGCCATATTGGAAGATGTTCAAGTCACAGTCATGCCCACTAACCACAGATATCAAAACAACCTTGGGCGCGGGACGGCGGCGACGAAAAGCTGAAGTGGGAAAGGCGAGTCTGATCTGTGGTCAGTTCGAAGTGCTTCCACTGTCCCAGACGTGCCATTACTGTGTGTTCTTGCTGTCCCACACTGCCCCTGCAGGTCATTATGCACACTTCATCACACTTCATGCAGTGCACACAGCAGACTTCACCCCAGTGCCAGAACCAAACATTTACTGATACACATTTGAACAACAACCATAGAAATTCTTTGAAATAATCACCTTTTGAACTTGAACCGTGAACCAAAAAAAAAAAAAAAAAAAGTGCTCCTCAGGTCGTGATATAATAAGAATGCTGATTGGTCGAACACACTGCGCTCCAAACACAGCCACAGGCCTGGATGTTCTCCAAACCCGACGACAGATTTACTGCATATTGCTATAAACATTTGGTCCGAGGCAAGTTTTACCTCCATTTCATTCATAGCTATTAGGTTTTACTGAAGTGATCTTAAATCATGTTCCCGGCTGCTGGATCCAGGCTTAATGCTAGATCTCCCATGCTGTTCAACAAGATAATAAAATTCTTTATGGTGCCTTACTATTATATAGACCTGTCTAAGGTTATGACTGATTTATTTATGGCTTAATGAGGTAGAAATCAGGAAGCAAACACGTATAAACCTATCCAATGCAATGAGCACAGTGCAGCCGACAATTAGCTTTACAACCTGCATTTCCTGAAATGTATATCGAGCAAATATTTGAAAATCTAGTGTTTACATGCTGTTTATAAATACATGTACAGTACAATCATTTTTTCTGCAATGTGCATACGTTTACCGTTAATTAGCTTTACACCAGTTTGCACGTCCACCTCAGTGAGTCCCTGGGCTCATGTGTTTCTGTGCGGGGGTTTGCATGTTCTCCCTGTGTTTGCACGAGCTTCCTCCGGGTACTCCAGTTTCCTCAAACAGTCCAAAAACATGCACTGGATGGACCTGAGTGTCCTCTGACGATCCGGTGAGCTGTTTAGGAAGTACATTGCCTTTGCCCAGTTGTTGTTGGCTGAGAAAGGCTGCAGCCCCCTCTTGACCCCAATAGGATTATGTTGGCAGATTATTTATTCATTCATTCATTCATTTTCGGAACTGCTTAATCCTAATTACGGTCACAGGGAGGCTGGTGCCCATCTCAGTTGTGTACACCCTGGACAGCTCGCAGGGACCATTGCTGATGCCATGCAGCTATACTCTTGACGAAAGTCAGCAATGGTTCTTGTACAGCCCTCTCACCATAGACAGTGAGAAACATGGCTGACCTTTGGTAACCCAGTTAGCTGCACTGGGGGGGACAGCAGGGACAACCGTTGACATTGAACCCCCAACCCTGGGACCGGTAACCCAGCACCTTACCACCAGGCCACCACTGGTTGGCGTATAAGTGAATGTGAATTGGTGCCACATGAATGAATGTCTTTATTTGATTATTCCAATATTCAATGACCCCTCATATTAACACATTTATGTTTATATAAATAATATGGCAGTGGTGGCCCGGTGGTAGGGTACTCCGGTTTCCTTCCACAGTCCAAAAACATGCAGAATAGGCTGACTGGCGGTTCCAAATTGCCACTAGGTATGGTTTGGCGTGTTTGTCAGGGTGTTCAGGGAGTTGTCCCCCCCCTCCCTAATTAGGATTAAGCAGCTTAGAAAATGAATGAATGAATAAACAAATAACATCCAACCGACAAATTAAAAATGTAATTAAAATAGCACTTGGGGATTTTTTTTGGTGGAAGGCTGTTTGCGGAGAAAGTCTGCCGTTAGGATCTCAAGTCAGTATCACGAGTGAGATTACAGTTGAATAATGGCCAGAAAATACTGATGATATCTGTCCTGTTTTAAATGTTTGGCACACCGACAGAAAACAGAAAGAGGAAAGAAAATAGAGCATCTACGTCTCGAATGTTTTTTGGCTCTAGAGCTAAGAAATGCAAAATTAACCCTTGGAAGTCCATTAATGTTTTTCTGTAGATGGAGGTATCTTTATGCCTGCCGTATAATTCTGCGTCTGCACCTGCGGTTCAGTGACGCTTAATGTAATAAACGGTTCCATTTGTTAGCATTCAGGGCTTTCAGAATGTGAAAGAAAAGGAACAGCTTTAAGTGTCTGAAAGGTTTTTTTTCCCTCCTAATAAAAAGTATACAAAGGCCATTATCCAGTTACATTTCTGAGCTAGCGAAATATTTATCCAACATCCAGCCAGAATTAGATATTTGTACTGACCAGCTTTACTTTGAATTTCCCCTGAGAGTGGGCACGCATCATAAAAGCAGTAACACACACACACACACACACACACACACACACACACACACACACACACACACACACACACACACACACACA
>JAQNCB010000003.1:11916841-11928712 GCA_030068295.1 Euristhmus nudiceps
GATGGGCACCAGCCTTCCCCGCGACCCTAACTAGGAATAAGCGGTTTGGAAAATGAATGGATGAATGAATGAATGTTCCACTACTACTACTACTTTTTATTCATTTTCTCCTCTCAGGGGTTCGCCACAGCAAATCATCTGTTCCCATCCATCTCTGTCTTCCGCATCCTTTGCGTGCAAGGGTTTGGAAGTTAGGAGGAAACCAGCGTACCCAGAGGAAACCCTTGTGTGTGGGTTTCCTCTGGGTACGCTGGTTTCCTCCTAAATTCCAAACCCTTGCACGGAAAGGACGCGCAACACCCTTGTCGAGCCTGAGACTCGAGCCCAGGACCTTCTTCCCACTACACCACCTTGCAGCCCAGATATCTGACCAAAAAAATTAAAAAATTTGTTTTTTTTTAAAAGATGACATCATGGAACTCCATACATGGTCATTATACTTCCTTATGGGAATGCTGTAATTTTATGGATGAAAGACAAAAGCAGTCCTCCTGAAGCTGCACCCAAAAATCTAAAAACATACCCTCCCAAGATCATGGAGGAGGAGCGAGGCGGTACCAATTACACAGATGTCCAGTCCGGCTGACCTCCTCTTTGTTTATCACTCACTGCGGCCGAGTTACAGCGCGTGACGTCACCTGAACACTTCCGGGGGAGTCAAGCTGGCGGTTTGGGTTTGGGCTTGGTGTGTCAGTCAAGTTACTCAACTCCAAACTTTCCTTTCGCAACAAAAGAACGTGACTGAACTGAAGGAAAACAACTGCTACGAGTTTCTGTAAGCCGAATGAACCACATATACAGTGTTTATGTAAACAAAACTAGTCATGAATTAATAAATAGAGAAACTCGGTTTGTTTTTAAGAACCGAACCAGAACAAAGCCTTGAGGAAGCCTGGTCTGAACTCATGTTGGCTACAACTTCCTCCATGTAAGCAAAAAAAATATCCTTAGCCGGCTGAAATGTGTTATTATAACTATTTTCAAACCCTGACTGGAACTTTCCAGGTTTTACATGAGCACTGTGTTTGTTTTACAAGTGTGTCACATGACACTCTTCTTAAATACTAGCCCTGATCCAGACATCATGATAATAATAATAATAATAATAATAATAATAATAATAATAATAAGAATAAATTTGTTTTCCTACCTCGTCAACAGGAGAGTCAGTGAACAGAATTTTGTGAGCAGATTTTTTCCTCTTCCTGCCGGCGAGCTGGGTTTAGTGTTGCACTGTGGAACAGGGGGTGTGTATTTATGGGCTGTGCTGTAATCATCCCTCCCAGCTCCACGCCACAACACAGCAGTTTCGATTTTTTTTTTCTCTTTCCCTGTTGGCCAAGGCAGTGTAATTGTTACCTTTGCTTTCCACAACCAGAAACAAACAGGCATGGTTAGGATTTTTTTGAGGAAAGAAAAAAAACTGGTATGATTAGTACTGCACCCATTTAACTACTTTTGTCTAAGTTATATCAACAATTAAAGAAAAAAAAAATCAACAATTAAATGAGCTGTATCATAATTTATACCCAAATGATCTTTGCCAAAAAAGTTGTGTGCCCCCCCACCCCCCACCCCCCACTTGTACGGGTTTCCTCCGGGTACTCTGGTTTCCTCCCACTGTCCAAAAACATGCACAGTAGGCTAATTGTATGTATGTGGATAAAAATTTGTAGTTCACCTAATTTCAAATTAAACAACACCAACAGAAAGAGCTTTAAATACCTTTTAAAATGACACCAAAACCATGTCAATACATCAATTTTTATTGATTTTATGGAACTTTGAAATTTGGTAGTTAGTACCGAATTTCGTCACAATAAACCAGAGACCTGTGACTGTAATTACAGTAATATGACACAATAATGACTATTTTATAATCATATCGCTCGGCATTCGTGCTTGAAAAAACATTACTTCTGAGTGTCAGAATTTGATAATATTTCATAATCATAAAGAATAAATGTATATTTCAACGTCCACCTACCTTTCATACATGTCTGGTGCAGAGAACAGGTGATAAAATCGACGAAAATTATGCACGCAGATCACGCTAGGATCCACATACCTACTAATTGGGTGTTCCAAATCTCACTTAGGTTGAATGGTTGTGTGAGGGCTGGCCCTGCGATGGCCTGGCGAGCTGTCCACGGTATACCCCGCCCTCGCCTAGAGTGGGCTGAGATGGGCGCCGCCAGCCTAGCTACAACCCTAATTAGTATTAAGTGGTTTAGAAAATGAATGAATGATGATTTGCCAAAAAAGTTGTCGAAATATGCCAAGAATCTCCAAAATACTTGTCTTTTTTTTTTGAGATTTCAAGTCTGGTGTTGCCATCTATACAGATGAAAAGCAGCCCAAAAATGCAATATAATAATATTAATATTAATAATACATCACAAATACTAAAAAACCTACATATTAATTAAAGTTATTCAGAATGAATAACTGAATAACAAAACTAATTATTATACTGTAGACAACAAATATAAACTTAAAGCCAGTTAAAAAATGCCTATACTTGGAGTATCCGGGAATACACTTTGCGGGAGAGAGTTCCACAGCCTAGCCGTTCTCGGGATGTACGACAAAAGACGAAGCATGGGTGTTCGACTTTGCTATATTGAACACATATGGATGGCTACTTGCAGTAAATCGGGTTACCCACACATTGGCAGATCAGCTGGGATGATTTCAAAGATCTCAATTGATGGTTTAAGAAAATAATGTCGATAGAAAGTACAAAGGGATGCAACTTTCCTTCTGTGCTCCAATGGAAAGATGAGCGGGTCGTAGATTTTAAGCCAATGTAAAGCCTGATGTAATGCCTGTTCCACTCCAGATTGGAGAAACATACTCCATAAGTGGCCGTATGAAAGCCTTGTAAACAGTTACTCTTGCTTGGAGGGGAAGTAGGTTTCTGGCTCGCCCAAAAATGAATAATCTCTGAGCAGTCTATATTTGTTAATAGATTTCCAGCTTCCAAATCTAAAGAACTCAAGAGTTTTTGAACTCAGTAGATGAACTGCAACATGGAATTTAAAAAAAAAAAAAATGTTGTTAGCATGAATAGTTTTCATATATTGAGATTACCTTGCAAACCACTGACCTTGGAAATCCAGTGTGGCGCGATGTCCACAATCTCAGTGTGGGCGGGTCATGGGATCGGATCGTGATGAGCTTCAGGGAACTTGGTGGATTTGTGATTATTGCGCTGATCGTGGCGAAATTTTTGACAGTCAAAAGTTTTGCTACAATTATTACGATATATAGCGATTTGATTCCAATCGTAAAATAACGCCGGAATCGTAGTAAACCTTCGCAGAGCGTTTTCACTTTCACTTGTCAGTTTGTGCTTTTTTGTTGCTTTGTGGAAATATCTACACCGATATCTCTAAGTGCTTCATATATCACTATCGAATTTTCAGGATAGCGACATGGGACCAAAGGCTGAAACTGTCTTATATAATTGCAGATCAAGTTCAAGGTCTACCAAATGGGTGCCAATCGCTTATAATGGCTGGATAGCGGTCGGTGGAATTCCCCCCCATCAGGGCCTCTCGTATTTGTACTATTTTGTTAAACAGCAACGACACTGCTCCTTTAAGCAATAGCAAGCCATGACTGCCAGTCTGCCTGGCTTGCGTTATTGTTGTTGCTCATTTACACTAGTGATAGCTGACACTTTTTAAAAATGTACTTTATATTTATGGCGAAGCTCCACAGCGAAGCACCATTGTCGTGAAACAGGGTTTGGATGTCCCGTGTCCTGTCCGGTATCCACATGTTTCCACCATAGTAACCCAATAAGGCTGCCATGTTGCTGATTTGATGCAAATTGCCTGTTCTATATGGCTAACTTGCATGACAACAGGCAGAAAAAAAAAATCTACCAAAAAAAACAACAACAACATTTTTATTAATAACAAAGCTGAAACCCAAAAAATAGAGAGCCTCATACACTACTACAGAGACTCGCACAGAATAAAAAGCACAAAATCTGTCTTAGATAGGCAGATAGACTTGCAAGTAAATAAATGTTCTTGGAGCAAACACCAAAATCATACGCTTAACAGAACATGAACCCATTAGACGGATAATTAAATTAACAAGACAGGAGATACAAACAAAGCAGAAATAAGAAAAGCAGCTCTACTTTTAGGTAATGCCTAATTCTACATATTCACTTATTTACTTAATTACCATGGTAATACACCTTGTATGTTTGTTGTTACCTTGTATATATAAGTAGGCTATAGAGTATAATTGCCACACGTTTTAATCACACCAGTTTTACCAAGAACAATTAAACAGCTTACAAGATAACCTATCCCAGAATACTGGGCGTGAAGCAGGAATACACCCAATTCACCAACTGACATGTAACTACAGTTCCAGACATAATTAGTGTTGTACCTCTCCACCTTTAACCATTTCTGTAGATGTCAAACATCTGGAAAAGGTGCCATGTTTCAGGCTAACCAGCTCTCTACTTGTAACTGCCATGGCCATTATATCATGAAGAACTGATAACATTACAACAAACTACTGTTGGAAAGGGCTCAGAAATGACTGCCACACTCCTTCCTGCCAGTTCGGGAAAATATGACTCTTTCAGATTCCTGAGAACATGCATGGTTTAGCCAGGTGGCAGCAGTGCGGATTTCCTGATGAATCAAACCTCAAAGTAATGTCTATCAGAAGTAAAAAACCTGAGTTCAACCACAAGGTATGATACCTTTGTACCTTTGTTCAGAATGCAGCTCTCCAACTTTTATTTATTTCTTTATTTATTTTGCTAAATATACTAATAAAAGGCATTTTTAGAGATTTTCTTTTCATTCCACTGTAGGATCATTCATTCATTGATTCATTTTCTGAACTGCTTAATCCTAATTAGGGTCATGGGGAGCTGGCTCCCACCTCAGCCGACTCTGGCCACCAGGCCATCACAGGGCAGAAACACGTTGACGGCTATGCAGCTCTAGGCTCATTAAGGTAAGTCGTTAATTGACTTTTTTTCCCCCCAGCATTTTCTCCCGAACTTAGTCGTATCCAATTCCCACCCATCAGGTATTGCCTTCCCTATCACACGACCACCACTGACCAGGGAGGGGTGAAAGCGTGCACACGCCCCCTCCGTGACATGCAATGCTATCCACCCGCCTCTTTTCGAGCTGCAGCACCATGTGTATTTGGGTCGGTCTAACACACTCGGAGGGAAAGCGCTATCCGCACCCTCATACGAATGAGCTCATTGATGCCCATGATTAGCTGGTGATCGCTGTGGGTGACAAGGAAGTCAGCATACACCGTTCCTCACTTCTGTGAGAGCTCAGCCAATTAGCTCCCACGGACTCCTGGCCACGTGTGCATTAAACCGGGTTAATGGACTTTAGTACAAGCATCCAATGTAAGACTCTGGGGGAATCATCCAGGAAGTAGGTGCCTTGCTTCCGTTTGTAATGTTGAGGGAAACATTGTGAGCCCCCAGTAAGGTGACATCTAAGGTGTTGTGATTTGGGTCATACAATCTTGGCATGGCACATCTTGACTTTAAAAAGCACAAAATCTGTCAGATTGTGAAGGCACCTCGTCTGCACAGCCATCATCAGGTCACACCACAGATCAGATTTTCAATTCGGTCCAAGCTATGGCTGTGCTCTTCCAAAACTTTAATCTTCTTTTGGTAAAGCCATTCTTGGTTAACTTGGAGGTATAATTTGTCTCATTGTCATTCTGTAAAGGTAAAATTCCTCTTCATCTTTCATTTTTAGAAGAGGTCTGAAGGTTCTGACCCAAAAATTGACTGGTATTTAGATCTGTTCATATGTAGTTCCCTCCATATGGCCTAAAGTCCAAGCTCCAGCTGAAGAAAAACATGCTTCCGGCACCATGCTTCCCCATAGATATGGTGCTCTTTTTAGTGACATGCAACCTTGATGAGATGTGAAAAGTTCAACTTTGGTCTCTTTATACAACACAACACATGTTTCCAAATGTTTTAGGAAACTTGATGTAGGTTCTTAGAAACTTTATCCTAATTAGGGTCGTGCGGTGGCTGATACCTTTCATCGATCCCATTACATGCTTTGTAAGCTCTTTGCAGGCGATTGCTTTTGCTGTAGGATGCAGCTAAGTTGGTATTTTGATTGGTTTATTCTGAACACAGCCACATTCCCAATTATACGAGGGTGTGCACACTTATGCAACCACATTGTTTTAATTTGTTAGTTTTATTTTCAGCATAAAGGAGTTCCGATTGTTTTTTTTTTAATGAGAGAATATTATTGCAAGTGAGAAGATCATGTGTGGGAGGTTTTTTTTCCGTTAGATTGTTTTTAATAAAATTGTACAGATTATGCCATAGATCCCATTAGAGGTGGAAAGAGATCTGAAATGATAGTGCTTAGTACATTACAGGAACCTGCCATTTTAACAGGAGTGTATTTTGGGAATTTGGCACGATACCAGAACCAATCGATAGCTGCACATCATTTGGAGAAGAGCTTTCACTTTTTAAAACAAACAAGGCTGTTTGTTTGGTGCTAGGGTCTCTTGCATTCAGGAGGTTTTCCTGAATTTATAACTTAACCCAAGGGGCCAAATGTACAAATGACCTCATTGAGGATGCCAAACCTCTCGATCCAATTTTGGGATAGCATGGAAGGAAAACATAAGGACAACAGCATCAGAGAAAGAGAAGGAAAGGAAACACTGATGAAGGTTTCTTCTCTGTAGCAGCATGCTGTCGAGCTCCCAACGTGGTAGAAAGCCTTGCATCTGGTGAGTAAGTCACCCTCTTAATGAGATGATGATGCATCTCGGTGACATTTGGGATCCTGTTGAAGTATTTGTAGGCCGGACATTTCTTGATGTTGATTAGACATAGGTTCTATGTTCAGATAAAGGTGTTTGGTGAGCTTTAAATCAGGCAGTCGAGATTCTTAAGATTTTTGTGCATATTTAGGGACACATGGTTACAAATTTGAACCAACTAAAATACTTCAATGCAAGCACAATGCACCATTCACAAAAGCTGACACAGTCAGTGTTCTGTAATCTCCCAAAATCCTCTGTCTATTTTCAGAATACTTAATACGATGTGAGGTAGCGGTGGTGTAGCGGTTAGAGTGCTGGGCTCATGATCACGAGGCTATGGCTTCGAATCTTGGTGATATCCCCCACCTGCTAAAACCCCTGGGCAAGGTTTGACCCACTTAGCCCCTTCCTCTTCTCTCTCTTCAGAGACGACGGTTCCCCCACACACACCAGCAACACTATCGTCAAATTCGCAGATGACACCACTGTCATAGGTTTGGTTATAAACCAACAGGAAGGAGGTTCTGCATCTGCGGTAATGGTGCAACAACAATAATCTGGAACTCAACATATGCAAAAACCAATGGACTTTAGGAGATCTAAACAAGCTGAGCACTCTGCCCTCTACATTGATGGAGAGGAAGTAAAGAGGGTGGAATGCTACAAGTTTCTTGGAGTCCACATCTCTGCTGACTTCACCTGGACCACAAACACCTCCCACCATGTGGGGGAAGCACAGCAAAGGATGTACTTCCTCAGAAAGCTCCAACAAGCCCATCTACCCTGACCCCTCCTGACAAACTTTTACCGCTCCGCCATCAAGAGCCTACTGACCTACTGCTGTACAGTGTGGATCAGTAGCTGTACTGCAGAGGACAGGAAGGCCTTACAGTGGGTGGTGAGGACGGCAGAGCGGGTAATTGGAGCTACACTACACCCCCTCAGTGATATATATATATATATATATATGGACAGACTTCGGAGGAGAGCCAGTGGAGTTATCAGGGACCCCACACTCCCTGGACACCCCCTTTTCTTCTCTCTTCCCCCTCAGGAAAAAGGCACAGGACACTAAAAACAAAAACTAACAGACTCAAGAACAGCTTTTACCCACAAGCTATTAAACGTGTAACCTCACCACCACCATCACACGCTGACTGAATAACCAGCATTCGGACCATCTTCCTGGACAGTACAATATTCATGTTCAAGTTGCAATACTCATGATTAAGTTTCAAGTGCAATATTCATGAACAGCGTAAGTCTCCCATGCACATGCACATTATAATTAAAGGTCTACCTCCTAGCCAGCGTATATCATGCACCGTTACCATATCACTCTCTCTTCTGTATATATGTCTATATGTGAACAGATATACAAGTCAATAAATGTGGGAATATGTGGAAGATAGGTGTGTGTATATAGGATATATATATGTATGTATATGTGTCTACATATAGGTGTACATATGTATATGCGGGTATATGCACATGTATAACTTAGTGTAGTCCTTTAATTATTTTGTGTACTTTATTTTTATAATTGCTGCTAAACAAAAGAGCTGTCAAATGGATTTTTCATTGTCCATGCAACAGTTGACAATAAAGACCTCTTATCTGTTTTTTTTTAAAGGTTCAGCTGGCTTTGCATGTCTTGTAGGAAGCAGGTGATAGCTTTTGCCCTTTCTGGTTTGGTGCTGTACAGAGATTTATAAATAAATTTAGGTAGATAGATTAGAATTGAGTTAGACAGAATTGTTTATCAGAATTGTTCATGAGGCAACATCAGCAAAACACACTCAAATCAAGCATGTGCAGAAAAATAAAGGTTAAATTACATGAACGTGAAACTGCCGCCATTCCGTGTCTGTGCTGGAATGATACCCAATCATATTGAACGGGAGTCTAGATCCAAAATGGCGACGAATAGAGCACAGTTTCGCTTCCTTTTGAACTCGCAAGTCAGAGCTGCGCGCACTTCCGTATCAAGCGTCGCCATCCGATTTCAGCTACTTGGCTCCGCCCCCTGTGAGTCAGAGGGTTTTTTTTTTTTTTTTACAAGCGCTCCAGTAGTGACAGCTCAAAGCTGTCCACGTCAACACTAAAATATCACCATGGACTCCGTGGCTCTGGTAAGCTACCTTGAGCTTTTCTTTTGCATTCAGAAATATTTATATATATATATTATATATGCTGGTGTA
This sequence comes from Euristhmus nudiceps, assembly GCA_030068295.1. Classification (NCBI taxonomy): domain Eukaryota; kingdom Metazoa; phylum Chordata; class Actinopteri; order Siluriformes; family Plotosidae; genus Euristhmus; species Euristhmus nudiceps. The sequence goes on from JAQNCB010000003.1 coordinate 11,925,865, forward strand.
AAAGATCACACCTGTTGATTAGCTTTTTTTTTCTCTATCAAGAAGTAATAATGGCCGCATTACTGTTGATGTGATTAAAAATACTCCAGTTAGCACAATAGCTTTTTAAAGACCTGTACCTAAGGATATGTCTCAGCTAAAGAGATGAGTTTATATCTGTCGAAAATGCATTCTTGGGAAATTAGATCCACGCAAATGGCGTGATAATTCGGAATGAAAAGCACCAGGCGACTGGAACAGATGTTACTTCACCGAATATGGCAGGGCAGATAATAATAATAATAATAATAATAATAATAATAATCATAATATAAGAATAAAAAATGCATCAGTAATAACCATAATACATGTGCATATAAGGATCGTGATCGTGGTGCAGTGAGGTTTTTATTTTATTTTTTGTAATTTTCTGATGAGATTTGATGAGAGGGTTGTGTAAAAGTTGTGCGGCAGGAGTATGGAGTTAAAGTTGCGCTCTGCGTGTGCGTGTGCGTGCGCGTGCGCGCACTGCCTGGTGGGATGCGGGTGCCACGTCCTCTGTTATGGAGCGCCTGAGCACAGCAGTCTAATTCATTCCACAGGTGGATCCCTTCAGCCTGTCCTCTCAGAACTGGAAAAACGATTTTTCCCATGCCATTTTAATTCTTTTGCACGAGTAGGCATTCCATGGTTTAGCAAACAAGTTCAACATCATCATGATTTTTTTTCTTCTTTTTTTTTCTTTCTTCTGTTTTTCTTTGCTCTCACATCCAACCACAGCTGGAACAGTGTCTTTTAAAACCTGCTGGCTTTCATTTATCCTTATGAGAAATTACACATTTTTAATACTAATCCGGTGTGTAAATTCGGACAGATTATACGTGCTTTGTCTAGTATGGTCTAAATCTTTAAACGGTGTATGGAGCCTCTATATAATAATGTGTCAATTACATTGAAAAGTGGCCTATTCGGTTTTCTTTCAGCCTTTCTTTCAACTCTCCAACATTATCAGTCCTCCAGGCCCAAGTTCTGTGGTACACTCCGACTCTGGATCAGTGGCAGTCAGTGCATAACAGAACTTTGGTCTGGAGAGATTCTGCAAAATGGACAAGAAAGGGAAAAAGAAGTGCCCTTTGGACAAGCAACACATCCGAGCAACCTAGTTTTCTTTAAATGTATTTATTGCATGTTTTTTTTTTATTATAAAGCATTTATTGAATATTGTTTCCAGATAATGTGTATTAAAAAAGTGGAGAAAAAAAACATACATAGAAATTTTTTTAACTAAGACATTGTACCTGTATGCATAGGAGCCTTCGTTGTACACAGTGAAAGCAATCTTCATCCTGGATAATGATGGAAACCGACTTCTTTCAAAGGTGAACTATGTTTATTTTCTGCTTCCTGTACCGGTACCTTATTCACAGCTTTAGCTTTTTTTATCTTAATGTTTTTAAACCATAATGTAAAAACATTATAATTATTGTTCAGTATCTGGGCTGCCCCAGTGCAGCTAACTGGGTTACCAAAGGCCGGCCATGTCTCTCACTGTCTGTGGTGAGAAGGATGCAAAAGAACCATCGCTAATGTCCGTGAGGTGTAGGCTGCATAGCCATCAGCGTGTTTCTGACCTGTGATGACCTTGTGAGCTGTCTAAAGTGCTCATAAGGGTGTCTGTCCTTGCCCAGAGTCGGCTGAGATGGGGGCCAGCCTCCCCGTGACCCTAATTAGGATTAACCGGTTCAGAAAATGAATGAATGAATGAGTATCTTGGCTCTGTGGCTGCTGTTTTTGATAATGCACAATAATAATATAATAATAATAATAATAATAATAATAATAATAATATGAACACAAGGTGTACTGGCGTAGTGGTTGTATGTCTGCCTCACAGCAAGAAGGTCCTGGGTTTGAATCCCGGGCCTGGGCGTTTTTGTGTGGTGTGCATGTTCTCCCTGGGCTTGCACGGGTCTTCTTCAGGCACTCCGGTTTCCTCTCACAGTCCAAAGACCTGCACATTAGGCTAATTCGCTGTTCCTATTAACCCAGAGAGGTCGCAAGTTTCGAATGCGGTTTAATGCCACCGGAGAGATGGCATACGCTCACTTCCCTATCACTCACAGCGTCTGTGAGCTCATTCGTACGAGGGGCTGATAGCGCTTTCCCCTCAGAGTGTGTTAAATCATCCCCAAATCCGCATGTGACGCATTTCGAAAAGAGGCGGGTGGCTAGCATGGCATGTCACGGAGGGGGCGTGTGCATGCTTTCGCCCTCCCTGGTCGATGGTGGTCGTGTGATAAGGAAGGCAATACCTGAGGGGTGGGAACTGGATACGACTAAATTAGGGAGAAAATGAGGAACAATACAAAAAGAATTTAATTAGCTGTTCCAAATTGCCGTGTGAGTAGTTATGTACAGTCGAACCTCGGTCCTACGGACTGAAAAGGGTGGTGAGGTGTCCGGATTAGTGAAGAGTCAGGTCGAGTGAAGTGGGGGCGAGGCCAATGTCCATACTGAATACTGTACAAATAATATCACCTCAAAGTTCTGTAAAATCACAGTAGTACTGAATATTTAATACCTAAATAATAAATGTATATTGTCCCTGTACAGTAAATACATGTTATAATACGTAATACAGTGTTGTAGAGTGAGTTCTAAACTAGGTGGGTGAGGCGGGAACCTTTGTTCAGGCTTGCTTTTTTCCATCCGGTCCACTTTTAAGGTAGTACCACATGCCAGTAAGACAGCAGATTAGAGTCGGTGGGCTTGTTGTGTTGTTGTGCAGTGCTGACGTTATTAAATAAAGTTTTACGTTACTTTACACAATTATAAGTCAGCGTGCTTTATACTTACCAGGTTATAAAAT
>JAQNCB010000003.1:12018992-12031607 GCA_030068295.1 Euristhmus nudiceps
CTCTCGACATTTTTATACGGAAATATTCGGAAAAACAGGACGCCGTTGTGCAGTGAAGCACGTTGTTTGCTTCTGGGCGTGTCTCCAAATGGCCCCCGGGGGCGTTGCTAGGAGTAACCAGGACGCGGTGAAACCGCCCTATATATTCACTGTCCCTCCTCTGTACACGTCCAAACCATCTCAGTCTGGAACCTCTGGCTTTGTCTCCAATACGTTCACCAGTGACAGGCCGTCACTGTGAGGTGAGGTCAGGGGAACAGGCTGGCCAGCTGATGTGGAAACATTTCCTTCAGCACCTCCAGTGGTCTTTGAGCCGAGTGTGGCGTAGCTCCATCTTATTGAAACCACACATGGGGTTCGGATTCGGATCATATCTACATTGAAAAATGCTGAGCCTCGTGTGGAAATGACCGTGGGCCACTGTGCATTATTTCATCAATCGGGATTTTTTTTTTTTCTTGTGTCCGTGTGATATGATTTTTAATTTTTTTTAAATGCGGTTCATTGTTGTTTTGGAATTTTGCAACATGGAAGAGTCTTCTGTCTGAGCACTGCAGTAAGCTGTAATCAGGGACAGCGTTTCTAAATGCAGGAGGTTGTTTTGTTATCCATGGAAACGAACAGCCATTGATTCATTCTTTCTGGTTAATTATTTTCACGTTGTTGTGAATTGTCAGAACGTTAAATCAAGCTTTCATTAGAATGAACTAATCAAGTTACAACAGTGAATGTCTGAATGATGCAGTGAAGGTTTTGATTGTCAGTGCGGCATGTTTCCTGCGGTGCAATTTGCAAACTGGGTTTCGTGTATTCCCCTCATAAGGCCAAAAAAACCTTTGTTTCTGGTAACATTGCAGAATATTTTGGGTCGGTGGGTTGGTAAAACTTTTTTTATTTTTTATTATTATTTTTTTGAACCCCCCTAAGGTGCTCACAGATGTGGAGATGAAGACCCCTCTCCGCTCTGTTCTCCACTCTTTCTACCCCTCCTTCTCCCTCTTCCCCTCCCCCCCTTCTCTCTCTCTCTCTCTCTCTCTCAGCACTGCTAAAATGAACTTCATTCTTGAGTTTCTGGGGAAAAAAAACTGTACAGTGGAAATAAAAGGGAGTTGGTCGGGTGACCGGAAACAAATGGTTTTTTTTTTTTCTTGCCTAATTACTTTTTGGACGACAGTGAATGTTATCTGGTTAATCTTCTGTGTATCCTTCACAGGCTGGAACGGCAACATGCTGCCTCAGGCAAACTTAAACCGCGTATGTCAAATAAGGAACGTTTTCATTGCGTCAATCCAGAGATTAACCTCTTGCTGTACCCAGCATTAAAAGTGAGTCGTATTTTCAGAATGTTATGCTTTGCTGAACCATCCAGAAATCCTGAGATAATTAGACAAAAAGCTAAAATGATGTGGCTAATGATGGTTGTTGTCATCAGGACTGGCTTCCCTGTAATCACGAATATCACGTCTGTGACTACAAGACTATAAGGCAGACTCAGGATCATGTCGATTTTTCTGCCACCTTGCGAATGTCTATATCTACTATAGAAGAAGTGCAACAGTGGGTGAAGGACTCATCCATTACCTGGAGGATTGATCGAACCAGGCCACCTAAGGGACAAAGAGTTATTTTTAAGGTCTGTCACATTATGTTGTGATGCTAAGAGTATTGGTAGATCGTAAAATGTTTCGTGTTTTACATTTAATGGCGTTCAGTAGCCAAAGAAGGCTTCGTTCACATCCAAGGCGTGTGGTTTCCTTGAGTCAACTGGACTGGAAAATTTGGTTGAAGACGTTTCGCTACCGATCCAGGGTGCTTCTTCAGTTCTTAAAAACTCATGCAGGCAACCAGAATTAATACTCTGTGGTTCAAGGCTCACCCTTCCTAAGAGGTGTTAGTTTCACCTAGGCCAGGGGTGTCGAACTCATTTTCACTGAGGGCCACATCACTAAATTTAAAGGGTCTCGAGGGCCGAATAATCACCGGACATGGATTCTAAAAGCGCTTAACAGCAACAAGCTAGCATGTGATCTTTCTTCAGTCTAGCTGTTTACTTGCAATAGGCTGCTGCCACCTAGTGGAAGGATGAAGAATAAGGTTTCATGGTAACGGTTGGTGTAAAAAATGTACGATACTCTTATGGGCCACAGGAAATCAGGTTAACGGGCCGGAGTTTGACACCTATGACCTAGACCTTCAACCAAATTTTCCAGTCCAGTTGACTGAAGGAAGCCACACGCCTTGGTCTATAACCTGGATGACTAAGAATCTTCACAGATGCTTTGTTCACATATTTTGTATGCAGTGTGGAGATATTTTTAACAGCACGAAACACTGGGTTTATTCAGTCCACATTGTTCCTTCTTGCAATAGTCAGGGTGTGTGTGTGTGTGGTGTTTGTTAAATAATGCTTCTGAAATGTAATGATATCCAGCTAATGACCCTGAAATTGTTACCCAGGTGGATTACAGATGCCACCACAACACCAAACCAAGGAACACCATGGAACCATCTGGTAGACGAACCAAAAACACAAACTGCCCTGCAAAAATGAGCATAACTCTGCATCGACCGCAGGGGAGTAATAGAAGGCAATGTCGGTACGTATTGCGCCGTTAACCCTTAATCACGTCGTTGCCGCTGTGCACCGTTAAGAAAACTTCTGTTACGTCTGTTCAGGAGCACGGATCCTCACATGCCTGTTTTCCCGACACTTGTGCACATCACCAATGAGCACAATCATTATTTGCATGTACCAGATGCGTTACGGTATAAGGATGTTGGGCCCGAAGCCATACAGAAGTTAAAGAAGCTTTTTGAAGCCGGTCATTCGCCTTCGACAGCCCTGGACATTTTAAAATATGACCTTCAGCTTGAACTTGGAGAGGATTATGCGTACGCATCAGCAGATCGATCTATCTGTCCTGACATTCAGTTCTGCTACAGGTACGTGTTTTGAGGTGGTACAGGTTTTTTTTTTTTTTTTTTTTTTTTTTTTTTCTCTTCTTTCTTCTCCCTCAGACAAAACTGTTGCCTCCTCCAGAAAGCTGTTTACTAGCCGTGGTAATGTAGCTGGTATTGATTGCACATTTTTTTTTCTCCCTCCGTTTTGTAGTTATGCTCTTGTATATTTCAAGAACTGCTTATTATATCACCGTCAAATTTTCTGGGTGTCAACATGGGACCAAAGGCTGAACCAAGTTTATGAAAGATTGTAGGTCGAGGTCAAGGTCGGCTGAATAGCCACCAGTTGTTTATAATGGCTAGGTGGCTGCTGGTGCAGTTTCACCCTTGTGGGGCCTTTAGTTTCCCCTGTGTTAGTTTGTTAGTGTGCAAGATGGCCAATTAGTTTTTTTTAATAAATATAAAGTAGGGTTGGTATAAGTAATAAACCATTTCATTATGGAGGTGATCTGTGCATGGGTACAGGTTGAAGAAAAAAAATTCTGAAATCTAAACAGTTTATTACATAGTAATTTTTCAACATGTGCCAAAATGAGACCCACTATAGGGGAGACATTTATTTATAACTATGCCCAGGTGTAATGATCCATTTGTGCTTGGTGGAGATGCCTCGCACACCATGAGTACCACTCTAGTTATGTTTGTTTACACACTGCTTAAAAAAAATTAGCTTGACTGTCAGAGTACTGGTGTCTGTGCTGCTTTTATAGTACAAACCGGATTCCCAAAAAAAAAAAAAAAAAAAAGTTGGGACACGATCCAAATTGTGAATGAAAACTGAATGCAATGATGGGGAAGTGGCAAATTTCAGTATTTTATTCAGAATAGAATGTGGATGACAGGTCAAGTTTAACATGAGAAAATGTATCATTCTAAGGGGAAAATATGTTGATTTTTAAATTCCATGGTGTCAACAAATCTCAGCGTTCTTACTACTGTGAGGCATCCCCTCTTCTTATAACAGTCTACAAATGTTTGGGGACCGACGAGACAAGTTTCTCAAGTTTAGAAATAGGAATGTTGTCCCATTCCTGTGTAATACAGGTCTCTAACTGTCTCTAACTAAGGTCTCTAACTGTTCCAACACTCTTGAGCCGTCTTTGTTGCTCTTTATGATGCGGCAAATGTTCTCTATTGGCGAAAGAGTTTAATACACACACCCCCCCCAACAGACTCTTCCATCAAGTTTCAAAGTCTCTCCGAGAAGCCAGTCCGTCCCTCTCGATTCTCCCAAGTCAAGACACAACTACAACCTGGGTGACCGATCCGACTGGACAGATGTGCATCATGGAGCACGAGATCGTCACCACAGAAGGTCAGTTATTTAAGCACATGATAAAAATGTGAAAGGACCTTTTACAAATCTTTTAATCAACATGATTTTCCTTGTCAGTTACGCTGGAGGACAATCCCACCGATAAGCTGAAATCCTGTTTATCCGATCTTTGTGACATAATTGAGAAACAGCCGAGCTTGTGGTCTGCAACAGAAGACTTTATCAAGGGAATTGAACGTATCCAGCACAACCCTGTCAAGTTAGCGTCAGCCATGCATGCGTTCGGACGCTACAGTTGTCTCCTCATGAAGAAAAGGGCGAGAACTATGAGAAGGGCTTCTCCGTGTGCTGGACTGGGCATCACCGGCCAGTCTTCAGCAGCGACCAGGAGGAAACCCAAGCTCGGGGGGCGACGTCGGCTGACTGTGTGCAGACAGGGCAAGACGACTTCAGGGCCGGACCACGAGTACAGTCAGCCAGAGAATAGACAGAGATGCTCAGGGCCTCATGGCTTTTCAGACGGCATGCTGAAAACTGAATAGCTTTAATAAATTACTATTAATATCGCAGCTGGGGGCCCCATCACTCTTTTTGCCTAAAAGGAGAGAGACTTGAATTTGATTTGGGATGGATGGATTCTGTTCAATACTTTTTTTTTTTTTTTAAACAGGTATATAGAAGGGGCTTGCGGTCTAATTCATTGTACAAACCTCACCCTTCACGTTGCCTCTTGTGCCCATTTTATTTCTAGATCTGCACTTATATTTTTGTACGTAATTCTTTACGACATAACATTGCTACATGTCTAATTGTCGACTCTTAACAGCTAGATTAACATTTGAGTTACACTATAGTGTGTGTGTGTGGTGATGCTTGTGTAAACATACAAATTTGATTTTTGCTGTTAGAATGTAAAAAAAAAAAATTCCAACATCCAGGCTTCTGCTGTTTCTGTGAAATTGGCTTTCTTGCGTTCTACAGCGACAGTGCTCCACGAGATTCACCTTTTTTCTCACTGTGTGACATTGCGAATTGCATTGAAGCCAACCTGTGTAGAGAAACAAACGAAACGTGGGTCGAATTAACAGCTTTGGGTAATGATGCAAGTGTGTAAACAGAAGGTGTATGCTGTAAATTAATTCCATCGTGGAGGGAAAATATGAATGAATCTTTTGTTAAATACATTGGTGCGCTTGATACAGAGTTATGAACAAATAGTTGTTTTGGAATTGTGTGTCCTTCTATAAACGAATTATGAGAATGCTGTTGTGAAAAAGAAATAACGGGATTTTGTTGACGGAGGACATGAAAAAGTAATTGTTTCTGACTTTTTTTTTCTTGTTTCTCCTCGTCAATTCTTTATTGCCGTATTTTACTTATTTTTCCCTAGAAGCTTATTGATTTCTCTGTACTTGGACCCATGAATGATTTCATTTGCTGCAAAACTGTCTGACTGTCTTCTGTCTGTTAACATGAAAATGTTACCAACATTTTAATTTCAGTAATAAATGCATCGACGTTGGGGCCTCATTCAACAGCCGTTTAAACAAAGAAATTAATTCTGGGGTTTGTTCTGGGCTATGAACAGAATCTATCAACACACGTGCGCCCTCCTGCACATTATTATTTTTCTGGTCAGTATGTCAAACAATTTTTTCCCTCCCGTATTAAATTTGTGATATTATTTTTGTTGCATTCCTGCAAATATTGGTTATGTTCGTTGGAAGCTGTGTATTCTTTTAGTAGTGACTCGATTACCTTGTAAATACAGTAATCAAGACCAATTCTTTCAGGAATGGTGCAATGGCTTATTTATTCTTGTCATTTTTTTTGTTTTCTTGATTTTGAGTTAAACTCCCCCACCTCCCTTTCAGTATTCATGGTACTGAATGCACCTCTGGAATTTTACCTCCTTCAGTGAGCTCTTACAGGGGGTGAGAATGGCATACACTCCTCTTTTAGTCAGGGCGATCACCAATCTATTACCATTTGTGAGCTCATTTGTACAGAAGGGGCGGATAGGCAGCCTCCAAATGTGTAGTAGTTAGTGAAGTGGTGCGTGGCAGCATTGCATGTCATGTGCCCTTTCGTTATTGTATGTGATGAGGGCAACACTTGATGGGTGGGAATTGGATGCAGCTAAAAATTAGGGGAGAAAAAGAAGAGACCTTCAACTGCACGCGGTCAGCTTTGCTTGGAGATCACCTGACCTGCCTCTGTAATTGATAAATTTACATAAAATCTAATTTAGTTTTGCTTTTCTTTGTTACCATATAGTGTATGTGTGTGTGTGTGTGTATGTCTATATGTGTATGTCATCCCTCACTATATCACGCTTCAAGTTCTGTGGCTTCAGTGCATTGTGGATTTTTTAAATATTCATAGAAAAATAAAAAATAGGGGAAAAGTTCAGGAAAATTCGGATCCCAGCCTCTTCTTCATGTGTTAACGCGAATGCTGGAAAATTCGTCTCAACCAATCAGCTTGTGAGATTTCAGAGGCCATGTCACAAACCGGAGTCGGTAGTGACCTTGCGGCCTTTCTCATCACTTTTTCACTATTATATGGGGAAAAAGTTAAGGGAAAGGCCACAAGCTCACTATGGACTCGGCTCCCAAACACATTTCTTGCGCTTTATTTACATCTATGTACAATTACACATATGTATTTTATATTATTTATTTTATTCACATCTTTTTTTTTTAGATCTTATGCATTGTTTTTGAATATTTAATTGTTATAAGAATTTATAGCATTGAATATGTATTTATTGATGTTATGTACCGGTATACATATACATCAGTCGGGGTAGGAGTCGATCCTACTTTGCAGAAAATTTGGTGTTCATGTAGGGTGTCGACCTCCCTTTAACCACGCAAAGTAAGGGATCCCTGTAGTACATTATTCGCCTCAGGATTGAATGCCGCTCAATTGAAGAGCCCCCCAACACGTTCATTAAATTTTGCTAGGTAGTCAGTAATTAACACCTAATCAAGCAGAATGGAGCAGCCAACAGGGCTGTGCTCGAAGCGTTGGGTCTTACCTTCACATTGATGTGCAATTGATATTCTCTCAACAAGGTTATAGGGAAAAACTGGAAACACACAATTTGGGCACTTTAAAACCTCAACTTTATTTCTTTCAAAATAGAACGTGCAAAATATGCAGTAGCAAAATGTTATTAGGTTTAACAAATATAAGTGCTGTGTTTAGGGCTGGATAACTAGTGTATCACTGATGTACTAACACATAACAGTGAATTCTGGCAGGCACACGAAGCTGTTATTATTGTGCTGCTGTGTATTTTCGGGTTTTTTTTTTTGTTCGTTTTTTTTTGTTTTTTTAGCTGAGCTGGTACAGCATCAAGGTTTTCACTAACATACATTAACACTGCTTGAGTTAAACAAAACCTTTTGACTGGAATTATAATCAGTTCAATATTTATGCAGTTGTTGTCTGAAGTTTACCCGCCACGCTCAACATGGACATGAACGCCATTACAGTCTTAGTTTTTCACTGGTTTTTCACAGGATTGTACAACATGCATCTGTAATAGAGGTTGGGAACGTTAAAGGGGGTTAAAATGTGTATTATAGTGGTACTTTGAGGTACAAAATTAATCTGTTCTGGAGTGGCTTTAGTATCATGAGTTTTTTTTCATACAATGAATCGTGTTTTACATGTAAATCACCTAATTCGTTCCAAGCTCTACAAAAACACCACATTACATTTTATAATAATGGTGAAACCAGAATGAAATAATAGCCAAATACATTTGAATCATTCAATATACCTAACTGTTAATACTTGTAAATTAAGTAGATATTAGAACATAATGCAAAAAAAAAATAGGAACATGTGGAACCTTACCTTTTGAGTCAGGGGATGTCCAAAAGTAAAAGTGACGAGGAGGAGGGCAAAGAAAATAATAAAAATGGCAGGGAACATTAAACTTATTTACACTTAAAACAGATCAGATTCTTCTTTTCCTTTTTTTGGTGGTGTACCGACAAACCGACTTAAAGTGTAATACCGCCACCACCTGGACTGCAGTATGGATCTTGACTCACTTCCTGATGCTTGATGAGAAAGATTCGGCCAATAGGAGAGCAGGATCATGGTGCTGAGCATGATGGGAAAGATTCTGACCAATGAGAGAGCAGGATCACGGTAGTGCGCATGATGGGAAATTGTGTTCCATTTCTTTCATATGCTGAATAATTTTTTCGTAAAATGAAGCGAAAAAAAACCTTTGCACATCATGCCGTAAAATGATTTTTTCGTGTACTGAAGCTTGTAATTCCCTTCAAGAAATCACACATTTGCGTTGATCTCTCATTCACTGACGCGGCAAAGCAAGATCTCGATCAGCAGGGGGTGTGGTGTATTGATGCTGGGATTTCTGGTGTGCATTTTCTTTTTTTATTGCCAATAATGATAAAAGAATTTCGTAAAAGGTTAGTAGATTTAGGCTGCAACACAAGTAAGGTTGTATTATGCTAAAAGCTTACATTACACATGTTTTGGGTTCAGACCAGCGAGCTCTACATATAACTCCATGCTTCAGCGGGCGAACCGAAGTGCTCATGTTTTTAGTGTGCAAGGCTAAATCCATGTACTTATTGTCCATCCAACAAAAACAGCTACTGTATGTGTACTGTACTGTATGTTTTGGCACATGAATTAACTTTGACTCTTCACCATTTTGACTCATGAGCAGTTATCAGAAGGGTAACGATAAAACTTTGTGTCTTGGTACGAAAGTTGATCGGGTGGCAGAGTGGTTAGCATGTCCGCCTCACAGCAAGAAGGTTCTGGGTGTCTGTGTGAAGTAAAAGTTTGGACTTCTGCGGGTTTCTTCTAGGTACCTCTGTTTTCTCCCACAGTCCATGTACATTAGGCTAGTTGACGGTTCCAAAGTGCCTCTACGTGTGTGTGTGTGTGTGTGTGTGTGTGTGTGTGTGTGTGTTGGCTCTGCGATGGCTTGGTGAGCTTTTCAGGGTGAACCGTGTCTTCGCCCAAAGTCGTTTGAGATCGGCTTCGGTCTTCCTGAGACCCAAGTAAGTGAGATTAAGCAGTTTGGCAAATAAGTGAATGAATGACTGTGAATGAGATGATGGCTCTGTGTAACTTTCGAGAAAGTATTAAAAATATTAAGGTTGAGTACAGACGTGGAGTGAGCCAGCTCGGAATTCTCATCCGTTTTTCTGTTTACAAAAGTTAAAGTCTGTGAAACCTATTCAAGAAGAGGCGTGTTGATTTCTGGAGTGGTGTGTTAGAGATTAGAAAGTAAAGCTTCGTTTAGCCAAGCGAGCAGATGGCGAAAATGGAAAATGCACATGCTGCCAGTTGTGGACCATTTCCAGCATTATGGGTTCACCCAAGCATGTCCAGTGAGTGTGTCCCAGAGTGTCATGTAAGCTCATCCAATTGTGAGAAAGCGAGACAAACATTATCGCCTAGAAACAACATGGTTACTAGTCCCTCTATACACTGGTCTCAGATTGAAAAAAGACTGCTTACTTTTTTTTTATTTTTTTAATTTCTCCCGAATTTAGTCGCCTCCAAATCCCGCCCTTCAGGTATTGCCTTCCCTATCACACGACCACCACAGACCAGAGAGTGAAAAAAACATTCACACGCCCCCTCCATGACATGTAATGCTAGCCACCCGCCTCTTTTCGAACTGTAGTGCATGCGCATTTGGGAGCGGTCTAACACAATTTTCTCCGGGATCAATAAAGTATCCGAATTCTGATTCTGACCCGCCCCCCTCGTACGAATGAGCTCACAGATGCCCATGATTGGCTGGCGATCGCTGTGAGTGACAGGGAAGTAAGCGTATGCAGTCCCTCCCGTGAGAGCTCGGCCAATTAGCTCCCATGGACCCGGCACGGATGGCTGTGACTGTTTATATTAATTTATTGTTGCTTTTCTGAAATGAAACCATGTTCAAAATTATACATACCCCCCCCCCCACACACACACACACAGTGTATTATTAACTCATCGGTGCCGAAAGTTTCAACATGTCTTAACCTGCCAAGACCTGTTAACTTCCTGTTAGCGTTCATGATTGACTACAGCTATAGTATTTCTCTGTGAGGAAACATGAAAAATGATTGCTTGACGCTATTTGGTAAATCGACCAACACACACTTCAACGGATGGATCAAATCCAAGAAGCTAAGCATTGTGTAGAGTAGAATAATGAAGGAGAAGGACTATCTTAGAATTCATCTAACCATTAGAAACATCGATGTGTTTGGGTGATCAAAAAAGGCAATGACCTTAACCGCACCCCAGGCAGCACTTGCGCATGGGATGTATGTGGGTAGTAAGTGGGCTAAAAAAATTGGTCCCATATGGAATTTTCAATGGATTCCATAGTGGCCCCATTTAAACTGCCCACAGTAATTAATTTCCCATGCAGGATGCCCATCTGGGATTGCTAAAGTGGGACACAGTTAAGATGCTAATTTGGTGCCCATTGTAGCCCCGTCATAACTCAGGGGGCCACTACATACACAATACACATGCTGGCATTGGTCCACTATGGAGCCCATGGACAATCTTATATGGGAGCCATTTTCCAGCCCAGTTACTTCCCACACTGGTCCCACTTACATGAAAGCGTTTTGTGGAATGGGTACAGTAAGCTACCCATGGCTCTTCCAAAGTTTCTTGCAAAAATACACAGACTGGCTTAAAAATTTTCGCACTCTAATCATTTGTTAGACTGCCTTTAGCCTTGATTACTACATGTATTTACCATGGAACTGTTTCAAACCAACTAAAGTAGCATCACAGCATTTATTTCAAATTCTGCCTTGAACCCATGAGGAGAAAACTGAACCACTCCATAAAGTCTTCTCCAGCACATCCCAAAATACTTTCAGTAGGGTTATGGTCAGGACTCTGCGGTGCCAGTTGGCACATAATGTTGCTGAGCCTTGACCTGACCAACTGAAGCTTATGACAGGTTCTCCAGTAACTGGTGCCACTTTATTCCCCATGAAAAAATTCTTAAAGATAATACAAAATGACCATGTTAAGGGTTTTTTATGGAGGGAAGAAGTAAAGAAACATTCAGGATTTGAGGAAGTTTACAAGAATGACGCATGCACGTTATCGAACATCTGACAGGGGGGCGTGTCCAAAATTGGCGCGGAGATTGCTATCGTCATGGACCATCAGCTGACGGACTGACGATAGACAACAATATTAATCTATTTCAGTGGATAAATTTCTTTGTTTATGATCAAATCCATGACTAGTCAGCAGTATCTTTATTTTGATATCGATATCGAGGTTGTATATATTTATTATGGCAACGAGTGATTTATGAATGGGAGGGTTCTATCGTCACTTTTCCTGACGGACAGAAATGACGATAGCAACAAGGGGTTTATAATGGGATTTGGTAAGTGGGAAAAATGGCCGTCAGATTTACTTGATAATGAATTAAAAATCAACAAAATACAATGATAGCAATTTTTATTGATCACAAAAACTGTTTGTCTGATTCTGTACAAATAAATAAGTGTTTCTAACTAAAATAGACTTTGTGATAAATAAGGGAGAAAGAAAACATCGAAGCACAAGCCCAATCATGAAAAGTGGCACCAGTTACTGGAGAACCTGCCACATGTAAATCCCGAAGCTGGCTGATGTGGAAAAAAAAAAAGTGAAAGCATCGGGTAAAGTTGAAACTCACGAACATTTCACCAAGTATGAGATGTGCTCTACATCTACATGACCTTCATGTCCATGTTGAGTATAAAATGTAATCCTCAACTGTACTTCACGAAATTCATTATATGAATGTTTTTCTATGAAGAGAGTTTACTTTAAGACACAATGGCTATGAAGTTGCATGTTGTCAGTAAACTGCCAAAACATGCATTGTTTCATGATTATACTAATTCACACACAATACAGAAAAATAAAGCATTTCGATTACTAATAATGACTATTATTATAAAAAACGTTCATGTGAGTATGCTTCACTCATCCGAATTCAAGTATTTTCATAAACCCTTATGACCGTTTTATTGACCGTCTATAAATTCGCACGTTTTGTACTTTTATAAGTACCGTATTTTCCAGACTTTTAGTCACAGTTTTTTTTTCATAGTTTGGCCAGGGGTGCGACTTATATTCCAGTGCGACTTGTGTTAAATATTGGGAAAAAAAATTTACCCGCCAGCTGGACTAGTTACCTAACAAAGTTACTAGCCAATCAGGAAATCAACTAGCCAAAGCGTTTCTGATCTCATTGAGTTCAACCCTTGGTAAAACTGACACAGAAGATTATATATTATACAATTGTTCATAACTAATATGCATTTTATTTTATTTCAAGAGTATTTTGATAC
>JAQNCB010000003.1:12232476-12243451 GCA_030068295.1 Euristhmus nudiceps
TCTGCTTTTCTTTTTCTTTAAAAGTATTGTAGTCAGTATACAATATTACAGCAAACTACAGTACTTTTGGTATAGAAATCTAAAAGCTAAAATTACTTGTTAATCGCCATTGTTTGCCTGGAGAGGCCATTAATCGCCATTGTTTACCGCTGGGGGGAACTTCGAACAGTTCTGCCTTCCCTTTTCACATTTTTATCTCCCCTGGCCTTATTCTAAGTAGCACTTCTCTGGGAAGCATTAAATACTTCAAACTCTGGATTCTTCAGTGTGTGTGTTTTTTTTTTTTTCGCAGTTATGTGAAATCCTGGTGGAAATGCTACAGAATCCATCCCAGTGATGTGGCACGAGCTTTTGGGAGAGCAATAATAGATGCCACTGTTTTTGAGGGGTTCTTTGAAATGTCACTGTGCATTGCCCATCAGGTGGTGGGTTCTGAATTGTGACATTTGAAATTTAGCTTTTGACTTTTTTGTGTTCTTCAGTCAGCAGATTTCTTTTCAACCCTTGTGTAAAGGAGAAAAAAAAGAACTCTGAAAATTCACTGGCGGAGTTTCTAATTGAAGAGTGAATACAGTACCTAAAAGAAGTCAATATCTTTTACAACCACAGTGAAACCTAATTAAACATCCAGAGGTTGCATTTGTTTAGTATCTTATGACACACACAGGCATTGTTTTGGACGTAGATGGCGAGTGTTTTGGCAGAGATTAGCACAATAAAACAGCTCACCTTGCCTATAGTTCTACCACATATACCGTATTTTCCGGACTATATGTCGCTCCAGAGTATAAGTCGAATCAGCCAAAAAATGCATAATAAAGAAACAAAAACATATATAACTTGCACTGAAGTATAGGTTGCATTTTTAGGGCAGTGTTGTTTAAATGATTTCGTTAACGCACCTTTTTTGTATGACGACAATGTGATGATGACGCACTAAAAATGGATCTTTGGCGACTAAAACAAGACTTCACAATAAAGGTGTCATGCTTGTCTGGATTCCGTCGCCAGAGGGCGCTGCTGAGGCGCTCGGCATGGTGAGGAGTGCTACCCCTCCCTTCACAGAGAGAATTTAGACTTTCATTTCTTTCAGCTGTTTCCTGTTTCCAGCGTATTTAACATTGTGTTCCAACGCTATTTAAAACGTCCTCTGTTTCCTGTTTGGTTGCTGGAGTATTTTCACAGACTTTTTGTTTTCATGGACACCCTGTTTTCTTGAAGTCTCTGTTTTTGTGGGGTTTTTTGATTCGTGAGTTCTTCGTTCTGGATTTCCTGGTCCTGTCGGTTTTGGGGGTTTTTTTCAGCGCCCTCTTGTGGTTGTTAGGGCGAAAACATGTGAAATGTGGTTTCCAGTTATTTATTTATTTATTTTATAATAATGTGTTAAAAATTTCACGTATAAGTCGCTCTGGAGTATAAGTCTCTCCCCTGACCAAACTATGAAAAAAAGTGAGACATATAGTCTGGAAAATATGGTAGTAGCAGCCCTCGTACCTATTCATATTCAAGCCTTTCTCTAACTTCCCTTCCTCTCTCATAGTACTAGTACTACCACTACTTCAAGAGTTGAGATGGACATAATGGCCTGCAGAGGGTTTTAATGCATTTACTTGTGATAGAGAGGGTGCTCTGTATCATGGATGGTAAGTGAGAGAGATGTTTAAATAGAGCTTGGTGCTAATGGGAAGTGGAATATAAGAAGATGTTAGAAAAGAAGAGTGAAAGATCAAGCCTGCAGGGAAAGACAACAGTCTCGCTTTATATAGAGACAATCAGCGAGACCCAGATTTGTGTGGAGGAAAATGCTAAAGCGTCAAATGATGAATCTGAATGTGATGCGCAACCTTTTGTGCCATTTGAAGCAGTCATTTACATTCAGAGTAATTCATCAATAATACAACAAAGCTAACAGTACGACAAGGGTAAATAATACACACATTGTTTTTGTTTACACCCCTTACATTTTGCAACGTAGCCTTTCTTCCTACGTTTTGGATGAGTCACTTTATTTCCTGACACAAGGCGAGACTTGGATGGATGAATTTGCTTACTGGCTTCTGATTGGTCTCTTCTGTTCAGTGTGCTTAGCATAATAGTTCAAGTTCTTCAGCTCTGGAAATTATATATATATATATATATAAATTCTTATCACCGAGCCACCACTACCCTATATATATATATATAGTTGAACCTCGCTCGACCAGACCCCAATGGACCGGACTTCGGGTCGTACGGACAACCCGTTTTTTTTTTTCCTTTCAGTCAAAAGACATACATATTAGGCTAATCGGCTGTTCCGAATTGCCCCTTGGTGTGAGTATGAGTGAGAATAGTTGTGTGCGTTGGCCCTGAAGTGGTCAGGCTCCTAGTAGGATTAAGTGATTGGTTTTGTTTTTTTCTGTCCACTTATACCAATAGGTGTCACGAGGAAATACATCTGTCAGCAGCAAGGCTGATGTCGTCTTGGTCTTCCCCTGTCATGCCGCGGCAGGATTCCGCTGCCAGAGGGCGCTGTTGAGGCACTCAGCGCTAATTCTGTGTTGATTATTTTCAGCTGTGTTGAGTTAGGAGGGCTTTTAAAAGCCCTTGGAATTCATCTATGTTTGTCGGTTCATTTCGTTGTTATTCGTTGTTTCACGTAGTGTTATCCAGGTCCTTTTCCTGTCAGTCTGTCTGTTAGATTTCCCTTAAAGTAAAGGGTTCTTAGTTTGTTTTTTCTTAAATAAAGGCTTTTTGGTTCTACATCTACTCGCCAGCCATTTGGTCATCTACCTGCTATCAGCATGGAGCATTTATTCTCACAGCAACGTCACGGCATCGACTCGTCCAGCCCGCCGCATGACATTCCCCTGACCCTCCAACCAGATTATTTGGGGTTGTATGCGAGAAGAGCTGGCTGGCTCGAAGGCATCTGTGTGAGGTGACCGAACTATTTGATTTCCGTAAGATTAAGTGATCTGGCAAATGAGTTAGTGAGTTAGTGAATAGGATGTCAGTGGGATATGGTTGTTTTAAAAGCATGTAATTTATTTATTTATTGATTTATTTATTTCTCCATTTTGTAAATAAGTGTAGTCATGGAATCACATTGAAAACCAGCTTATGAACTTGGCAACTGGCCATGTTACACAAACTGTTAGCTGGGCCAAAGCTCTGATATGCTCTGTAAGTGCTTAATATTGTTGCTCTCCATAATTGTAGGTTTGCAAGTACACTTCTGTGTGTGTGAAATTTAAAGCAGTGCCTCCATTTTGTCACAAACATCAAACTTTTGCATTATATCAGTGCTTCTCAAATAGTGGGGGTGGGGTGCATGTGACCCTGGGGAACATGCTTTTTTTGCCATACTGTACTAGAATTAAGTGTAATTGCACCTCCAAAACAGTAGGTGGCAGTGGCGCTCTCATTGTCAAGCTATGGTGTCGGGGATTTTCGCAGCGAGCAAATGATATGAAGTGAAAAGAGAAAGAATGTTTATAAGGTTTTTCTCTTTTTTTGTTTTTAATGTTAATAAGGATACACTGTTACGCAGACGTGTACTAATAGTAATTTTAGAAACATATAATACTATTTATAGGCATCACTTCGACCGATGTCGGCTTAGATAGGCTCCAGCCTTCCCATGACCCTTATAGCGGGATTAAGCAGGCTAATGAGTGAGTGAGTGAGTGAGTGAGTCTTTTGGAAGAGCTACTTAAAAATCGCTGAAAACAGGATTCAGTTCTTAAAAAATTACAAATGCACTATTGAGTAATCTTCTCGTCATCCTTAACTGATTGAAGCCTGTTCAACATCTGTGGCCGTGTCGACTGTTCTAAATTCAGTCTGCGCTCCTCAGACACTGCACTTGCTGAGTGTAAAGTACAGCAATGGAGAAGAACATTATCCTCCCTTACATGAACTCTTTGCTTTTTTTGCCATCTGGAAAACAACACCAAAACATCTGTTCTTGTAATGCGAGACTGTGTAATAGTTTTCTACCCCAATCTGTCAAGAGTTCTCAATGCACACAAATGTTTATCTCCTGTCTACCAGAACTGTTTTTCCTGTGCCCCGCCACAATTAAAAGAAATCGCTCATGGAATTCAAACAAATCTGTTGATTTAGTTGATAAACTGAATAAAAAGGATACTTTGAGTGCTTTGTAAGACGTGGGCGCCTTAAAACGTCCACAATATTTTTAAAGAACTAAATACAGTAAATCTTTCCATATGAGGATAATTTGGAAGCCTTTTACCATATATAAGATAAGAAATCCCTTTGTCACTGTTGCGTGAACAATGAAAATCTGTTTAGGAGCTCTTTTGTTTAGCAGCAATTATAAAAGAAAGTACACAAAATAACTCAGGGACTACACGAGGCTATACATGTGTATATATCTGCATACACATATATTGTCATGACGCTGCACGGCCTCGCCACTAGGGGTGCCATTGCAGGTCGTGGCCTCAGCGCACGCTGAGCGGCGTGCCCCGCCCACCAGCTGTGTTGAGTGTAAGCTGGCTATCTTAGGCTCCTGCGCGCGACGTCACGATTTCCAGTGAGCGCCGCTCCACCGGTCAAACAGACGGCTCGGCAGTGCGTGAGCTACTGTGAAAAGGGTCATTCGGTCTTTTTTTTAACAATGGCAGAGACGTGTTGTGCCGTGGGCTGCAGTAAAAGGCGTGATGGGTTTTCCAATATTTCCTTCTATCGAATTCTAGCCAAAAAGTCGAGAAGAGAAAGATGGATTTCGGTTATAAAACGCCAGGACTGGACACCCACTCAATACATTCGCTTATGTAGCAAACATTTTGTATCCGGTAAGTTTTATTTCTTTGATATTGTTTAGCTGATGACAATTGGTACTGTAAGTGATTCAATTCACATTTTAACGAAAACAACCAGTGAATCAATCGTTATAATGTGTTAGCTCTAACATAACAGAACCGCCATTACAGCTTACTTATAGCAGCACTACTGGCTCTAGCAACACTGGCATAAGTATCATGGTGGGGTTGTTGTTGTTTGACTATTGTAATGAAAGGTGATGGTTCAGTTTTCCAAAAGTATTCATAACATTCATACACTATAGAACTAAAATTCAGTTCACCATTTAGACTTATTAATAATTATGAACCTCACATCTGCCATGACGATGTGCGACTTGCTCGCTTCTTGCTGGTACGACTTGACCTCTCTCACCCATCCGGCCACGAAATATTTGTATGCGTCGAGACTTTTGTAGACTTTTAGGCTCTTGTGTGTAAAGCTTGTCAACTTGTTCACGAGGTACATATGAATATTGACTTTAGAGAGATTCGGGAGCTTGCGTCCCTTCAATTCAAGCAATGGTGAAAACATTGTTCCAGGCATCAAATAGGGATCTTCGACACCGAGAATATAAAGTTTTTCAATATACCTCGCTCCTTTGACTCCTTCAAGGTGTTGGACAACATCAGATAAAACTTTCATATGTGGATTCACAGTTATTGTCTCCAAATATATGAAATAATTCGTTTCGCTCGGTGGTAAACAGTGCTAACGCTGTAGTGGATCTCCTTTATTAGACCGGCAATGTGGCGAGGGACCCGGAAGCCGCGTGCTATTTATGACATAGGTGCAGGAGCCTAATAAGCTGTGGCTAATTAGCACACCGCTGTTGGATGCTACCGTTTCACTGTTCGCGTTTCTTTGCGCGTTACTTTGTGCATCTGTCTGAGTTTACGGTCACGGTGAACGAAGACCGTTTATGTTCTATCACCCAAAGAAAACGACTGCAACTGTTTATGTGCTCGTGTTTACCTTCACCGAAAAGGACTGAGTGTTGTGCTTTCTGTCACGGATAAAGACTGTTTAGCGTTGAGCTGGGTATTCCCGTTAGCCTGCTGAATGTCGGTAGAGGTGCTTTCCAACTCTTCATGATTACCCCCTCTACGCCACGGAGACTGTGCGCTGTTTTTTCTTCGTTTTGACTTGCACTTGAAATTGCACTTGAAACATGAGTACTGCACTTGAAAAAAATTGCACTTGAGCATTAAATACGGGTATTGCAAATGAAACAATAAATAGGATTATTGCACTTAGTGTTATTGTACTATCCTGGACGATGGTCTGAATGATGGTTATTCAGTGAGTGTGGGGTGGTGGGGTTACAAATTTAACAGCTTGTGGGTAAAAGCTATTCTTGAGTCTGGTTGTTTTTGTTCTTGTGTCCTGTACCTTTTTCCGGAGGAGAGAGGGGAGAAAAGGGGGTGTCTAGGGTCCCTGATGATTCCACTGGCTCTCCTCTGAAGTCTATCAGTGTAAATGTCACTTAAGGAGGGTAGTGAAGTTCCAATGACCCATTCTGCCGTTCTCACATATATGGAAGGAGCACTGAGATCTGGTCCCCCAATGAATGTGCAATCCTTGATTCTGCACACCAAGGGTAAGTTAGGTTACTGTGCAGGTTTTTGGTCTGGGGAGGAGACCAGAGTACCTGGAGGAAACCCATGCAAGCATGGAGAGAATATGCAAACTGTCCACACCTGAACACCTCAGATTTGGGATCAAACCCGGGACCTTCTTGCTGCAAGGCGAATGCAATTTACAGCAACGTCGAACCCACATTTGTATTGTTTGCCAGATTGTTTTGATGGTCTGTGCAAATGCCTTGATATGGCATTCTCTAACATGTCATTCGTGTTTCATTATATCTGACAGTTTTGCATACAGACTCATAACACTGCATCAAGTTCTAGTTATCAAGTCTGTTTGCGCTTGATGATTTAATGCTCTGTATCTCACAAGCCACTGCGCTTGTCTGTAGGATGGTAGGCAATGCTGATGGCAGCTTATTCCCCTGAACAGACAGTGACATTACATCAGAACAAACATCACCAAGGCCGCTCGGAGGTCAGCACTCGGATGCTTAGTTTTCAATCAGCTAACCTTCAACTGATTGTAGGGCAGCGATATGAATCAGCAGCTAAAATAAAAACAAAGCTGTCCACTGTGCACCTGAACATCACCTGCAGGAACCGGTGCTCAAAGAGCTCTGAATTCTGGGAGAATGTTCTGTTCTACAATTATGCACCAAAAAGCATTCATTTTTAAAGGTGTCCTCCTGATCTCTTTATCTATCTATAACCTCACTGCCAGGTCTTAACCACTTCTGTTCATTCATTCATTAGCTGAACCACTTAAGCCGACTAGGGCTGAAGGGAGGCTGGTGTCTATCTCAGCCGACTCTGACCTAAGGCAGAGTACACCCAATTAGGGGAGCGGGGAGGCTGGGACCCATCTCAGCCGACTTTGGTCGAGATCGGGTTACACCCTGGGCAGCTTGCCAGGCCATTGCAGGGCCGAGTCTCACACAAGCATTCACACTCGCACTCACTCGCACTCGCACACACACTCGCACTCAGACTCGCACACACACACTCAAACTTAAACTCACACACACTCGCACCCGCACACACACTCACACTCGCACACACACACTCAAACTTAAACTCGCACACACACTCGCACTCGCACACACGCTCGCACACACACTCGCACTCGCACACACACTCGCACTCGCACATCTGATGTGGAACAGCCAATTAGCCTACTGTGCACGTTTTTGGACAGTGGGAGGAAACCCGGAGTACCCAGAGGAAACCCATGTAAGCACAGGGAGAACATGCCTAGACTGGGAATCAAACCCATGACCTTCTTTCTGTGAGGCGAACATGCTAACCGCTAGGCCACCATGCCGCCCCAACACATACATATATATAGCAATAAGAAAAGAAGACAGGAGGTGTAATACAGGGGCAGAAACAATATATACAATACAAATGATAGACAAATGATAATCTGGTTTATAAATGATGAAAATGTAAATATAATTTAAATATTGTGCTGAAACCAAACAAAAAAGTTCCACTTAATATTCTTCATGACTCGGATTTAAACACGGTTTTGCTGAAAAGTAATAAAAGTTTTCCTGATGCCTCTGGATCTCTGACCCAAACGCAGACGCCTTTAATTCCTATCCTAATGCCCCTGTAGAGGAGTTAGCAGTGCAGTAGTATTAAGCGAATATAATTAAAGCAGCATCGCTTATCAAAGTTTCACAACACTTCCAGCCCCAGCCTGTCAGGCCATCTCAGGGCAACGGCACGGTTTGCATCACAGGACAGACAGCATGCAGACGGCGGCTGCAACGTGCAGAAGTGACATGAAAGAAAATCTCTGGTGGCGCGTTTTGGAGGTGGCATGTTACAGGGGCAGGAAGGAAATAACCCTAAGAAGGTACTCGTAATGGAAATTTAAGAACAGGAAGATGCTGAAGTTCATGAGAAGTCAAATCATCGTAGCGGACTGAGACGTTACGCGGTCCGTATAGGTTTGCGCCGGTGTGTGGGAATGTATTTCTGTGGAACGTCGCACATCTCATTTCTGCTGAATAAGGAACTGGGTTGCAGCTCCACATTAAAAAAAGTCTTTACACAAACTATAAACAGACATCATGGGTTCCCCATGTTATTATTTATAGATTTATCATTTCATTTACTTTATACTGGACTCCCTGTCTCTTTTTCTCCTACTACCTGTCTGTGTACAGCTACAAAGATGGCAATGAGCAGCATCCTGAAAGCTGATGACATTAAGAAAGCCCTGGACGCATTCAAAGGTAAAGTATGGATCCCTCCCCCGCCAGACACAACAGTTTTCACAACAGAATCATCTCTGTACCTGATTAAAGCTCGGGTTGGTAATCTGGAGGGCTAGCAAAAATTAAATGTAGCATCTCTTCAGGGCTCTGATTAAATCCTCCCCTACCTTCGGAGGCCCTTTCCAAGCCACACCCACCCTCCACACACACACATGGATTCATGCATGAGCAGCAGGATAGATGTGCATTTGATTGGATACTTCTCAATGGACCATGAGGCAGTGATTGGTCAACATAGGTTAAAGGATTCACGGTCCATGGAGTGACAAAATTTTTCAGACCTTTTGTAGATGTCATATGCTGTCGGGGGGGATGGGTAAAGACAATTTCAACCAATGTTACAGTTTTGTGTATACAGCTAAATATTTACCAATCCCAGCTTTAAAGGCTTCAAAGGAGAATCAAACTTAATAGTGGTACAAGCTAGGCTTCATGTACAGCCGTGATGATGGTTTTCTACAGTTTTCTGCTTGAAATAGGCTGTGAAGTGAACACATCAGAAATTCCCAATAATGATCAATAGTTCAGATTTCCCATTTTACTGTATTATAAAATGATAACAAAAAGAATAGAAGTCGTACGCAATATTCCGTGTCTAATTTTAAGATATCGTTGTAGCTGCTGATTCATTCGACCATAAGAAGTTCTTTGAGATGGTGGGGCTGAAGGCAAAATCAACCGATGACGTGAAGAAGGCTTTCCATGTACTGGATGCTGATAACAGCGGCTTTATAGAGGAGGAGGAGCTAAAGTAAGACGTGCACAGAGATAATAGGTTTCTCATTTGTTCAAACAGTATTGGCTTCATCTTCGTTTCTGAGATGTATGCGTGTGTATGTGCGTGTGTGTCTGTGTGACGTGAATAAAGATTTGTGTTGAAGGGCTTTGCTTCCAATGGAAGAGATCTGACTGATAAAGAAACCAGAGCCTTCTTAAAGGCAGCTGATAAAGACGGAGATGGCAAGATTGGAGTGGAAGGTGAGATATGCAACCTGGTAGGAGATTAAAGCAACATACAGTTGAACCTCGCTCGCCCGGACCCTGATCGTACGGATTTCGGGTCGTACGGACAGCCCAATTTTATTTGTTTTAATTAATTAATTAATTTATTTATTTTCAGGATAGTTCGCGAGCACTCCGCGCTAGCTGCGCTAGTAGCACTAGCCGCAGCGCTAGCACTACGTGAAACGAATTACTGTATAATGTATTACAATATGTATTACATGCATTTACCGTACAGGTACAATATAAATGTATTATATTTGGGTGTTAAATGTGCAGTACTACTGTGCTTTTACAGAACTTTGAGGTGATTTTACTTGTAGCAGCGTTAGCAGCAGCGCTAATAGCGCTAATAGCGCCAGCAATACATTAAATTAATTACTGTATTTTATAACCTGATAAGTATAAAACAAGCTAACTTTTAATTGCGTAAAGTAACGTAAAACTTTATTTAATAACGTCCGCACTGCACAACAACACAAGAAACCCACCGGTTCTGCTGTCCTGGCATGTGGTACTACCCTAAAAGCGGACCGGATAGAAAAACAAGCCTGAACAAAGGTTCCCACCTCACTCGCCTAGTTGTAGAACTCACTGTACAACACTGTATAATGTATACATTATAATATGTATTACATGTATTTACTGTACAGGTACAATATACATTTCTTATTTGGGTATTAAATGTTCAGTATGACTATGATTTTTACAGAGATTTGAGGCAATATTATTTGTACAGTATTCAGTATGAACTATAGCCCCGCACCCTGCCTCCCCAGAAAAAAAACATTTCACTCCACCGGACTATTCACTAATCGGGACACGCCCTCACCCCTTTCAGTCCGTACAAGCGAGGTTTGACTGTATTACTGTTCTGTCACGCCCTCACTCACTTATTTGCCAAACCACGGTGGAGGCTGGAGCGGACCTCAGCAGATACTGGGTGAAGGCGGGATACACCCTGACCAGCTTGCAAGACCATCGCAGCGCCAACACACACGCAACCATTCACACTCACGCCAATCAATTGGCCTAATGATTATGTCTTTGGGCTGTGGAAGAAAACCAGAGTGCCCAGAGGAGGAAACCCACGCAAGCAGTGGAAGAATATACAAACATCACATCTATCTATCTATCTATAAAAGCCATAGTCCAGAGCATACCATTGGCGTCTTCCGTTGCCTAGCCTTTGGCATTGGGAGACTGTAGGGCAGGGGTGCTCAATCCTGCTCCTGGTGAGCTACCTTCCTGAATATGTTCGCTCCAACCCTAATCACGCCCACCTGA
>JAQNCB010000003.1:12267765-12284895 GCA_030068295.1 Euristhmus nudiceps
GTGTGTGTGTGTGTGTGTGTGTGTGTGTGTGTGTGTGTGTGTGTGTGTGTGTATGTGTGTGTGTGTGTGTGTGTGGGGGTGTGTGTGTGTGTGTGTGTGTGTGTGGGTGTGTGTGTGTGTGTGTGTGTGTGTGTGTGTGTGTGTGTGAATTTACTCTAAAACAGCTAGATGGAGCCACCAGCTTTTCCAAGTCAATGCAGATGGTTATCGTGATTTTACATTTGGACCAAGTTTCGTCAGGATGCCAACTACTATTTTTTTACAAGAACAAGCACTAGAATTCCCACTGACTAATTTTAATCCGTACATATAATAAAAGAGTGTAATATTTGTATATGAGAGCTGCCATGAAAAAACTTAGATTTTAAACCAGAGCAGTTCATGTCTTCTTATTATTACTAAGAAGAATGAGAGGTGAATAATCCTAATGCAAAATCATTAAACAAGTCATCGTTATACTTTGCCAAATCTGCTTGCATCTGTGAGCCAAAAGAGTGTAGTTTATGCTCACACTTCAGGCTCAGGGAGTCTGGCTTGCACTGCTAAATATATTGTAGAATCTATAAAGCAGCCTTACAGACTACAAATCGTTAAAAAAAATACTCTTACTTTTTTTCTACTGATGTAATACTCTACTTTGTTATTTCAGGTACTGTGATCAAGAAAGTGTATCCATGAGAAAGCTCTTCACAAAATGACCGAAATGGTTGATACATACAGTAGAAGCAGATTATTCTATTACAGATGTTTGTAGAACCATGGATCTCAAAGTGGGGTCCATGCAGCACCGCCATGGGCTCCTCAGTATCCTATTTGAAAACCCCTGAAGGGAAATGTGATTATTACTTGGATTCAGGTGGATTCAGACATTGAGTAAATTGAGATATTTTAATTTTGTAATATTAATTTAAAATGAAAGTGAAAACACATTAGTTCTTGCAGTGGAACTACCACATCAAACAGGAAGATGAACCGAAAACTCTTGAGGTAAAAAAAATCTAAATCATAAA
This sequence comes from Euristhmus nudiceps, assembly GCA_030068295.1. NCBI lineage: Eukaryota > Metazoa > Chordata > Actinopteri > Siluriformes > Plotosidae > Euristhmus > Euristhmus nudiceps. The sequence goes on from JAQNCB010000003.1 coordinate 12,268,776, forward strand.
TCAAAAATAAAATAATAATAATACTAATAATAATAATAATAATAATAATAATAATAACCATCATCATCATCATCATCATCATCATACTGGCTTTTTGTTCGTCTCTATGCATGCTATTGCACGGTAATAAAATTGCCATAAATTATTAATTACATATAGTTATACCGTATTCTGTACTTTATTCACTGATCAGCCATAACATTAAAACTATTATGAGCACTGAAAGGTGAAGTGAACAACATTGACTCGTATATACGAAATGGGAACGACACAATCCGATTGGTACGGTATTTTAGGATTTAAAAAAAAAAATTATTATTATTATTTCAAGTGGATAATACTTGAATCAAAACAACATCCAATCACAGTTTTTCACAGTCACTTGCAACAGGCAGCGTCATCATTGTTAAGGTGTATTTAATTTAACATCTGTATATATTCATTCATATTTTTATCACAGTCATATTTATATTCTATTCTATTCACATTCATTATTTTATTTTATTCTAGTTTTATTCTATTTTATTTTATTATATTATCCTATTGTATTCTATTTAGTTCGATTGCAATTGTTGTGTTTCTTTGCACTGTTTTGGGAACTTGAGATTTAAGCATTTCACTGCCAGTAATTGCTTCACGTAATTCTTGCCTGTGACAATAAAACTCTTGAATCTGGATCTTGAATCTTGAATCTATTTGATGCTGACATCCTTTGCTCTGCAGACCTGTCTGATCCATCCTTATACACTTTTTCTAATAAAGGTTTCATGACACCGCTCCTGCTGAGGAGGACCCAATATGAACAGCCTAAGGATATGCTTAAAATTTGGCTTTGGACTGCCGCTGATGCAAACTATTTTGGTGGAAATGTTCAACAATTGCAATGACGATCTCACGACTGCGCAGTCAGAGTCACGGTGCTGACAAAGTTATTCATAAAAATGGTATCCAGTGGCTTCCTCATGTCACCTCCAAGTAGTTTTTCCTTGCTGCCGATGCCTCAGGGTGGCTCAGTGGAAATAAATTTAATACACAGCTTGCTAATGTGAGATTTTATATCCAGATGTTTAATGTACGGATGTTGGCTCTACCCCATGAAAAATTTGTAAGCTGTGTTTCTTTTTCATTCATTCCTTTTCTGATCCATTTAATCCTGATTAGTGTCACAAGGAGGCTGGCGCTCATCTCAGCCGACTTGGGCGAGGGCGGGGTACACCCTGGACAGCTCGTCAGGCCATCGCAGAGCGTTTCTTTTTCATTCATAATCAATTCTTTTTTTGATCTTTTTACAAGTTAAATCCATTTTCTCTGAAAAACAAAAACAAATAGTAGAAACATCACCAAAAATGTGATAAAATAATTTACATTTGTTGTGATTTGGATACAGAGGTGAGTGTAGAGTATGTTGGGGCCCTAGACAAAAATCCACAAGGGGTGTCTCCAACCAGCGTTCATCGCCAAGATGTTTATATTCCGACACCAACAAAGATCTTTGTATAGTGCTACTGTTGTCCTTTAAGGTTTGACAGTTCTCAGGAACCCCCTACTGACCTGTGGCCCCAAGCACTTGACTGCCTTGCCTGTTGTGCCTCTGTTTAGCTGTTTTACATAAAAAAGGAAAAAATCAACAAAAAAGCAAAAAAAAAAAAAACGAAATAAGTTCTTGCCAAAGAGCGAGCAGCCAATCAGCATCGGGATGCATACAAGCATACAGACGGAAGTACAACTCGTACAAAATCAAGTAGATGGCTTCTTAACTCTTTAAAGGCCGGATTAAGAAACATATTGAGCAACAATATCAATCATGGTTAACTTTTTGTTTAAACAACCTCATTGTGCAGGCCTTTAGCAAACGGCTGGGATTTCCTTTTTTGGTAAAACTATGAATACATAAAAGAATTAGTAAAAATCGCTCAAAATGTTGTTTACCAAATATTTGACATGAACATTAAGGGCTTAAGTATGGTTGTCTGCATGCATGGGCCTTTTAGATGTTGAACCCCGTTATAAATTCATTCACTCGCTCATTTTCGAATTCCAAAGATAATTCGGATCTTTTCCAGATAAGCCCCGCCACTAATGCAAAAGATGCACGCGCGAAAAGTTAAGCCCCGCCACCTGTAGCAGCTCCAATTGAATGCGGGCACGCACTGATGCAAAAAAAAATGCACGCATGAAAAGTTAAGCATGTACGCACTAATGCAAAAAAATGCACGCGCGAAAAGTTAAGCCCCAGAAATTAACTTGCTGACGCTTTCGACTCGCTCCCGGCTCAATCATCCATTTCCGATATGGTGGGCATCATACCGAGGAATTGAAACGATGATTGGCATGAATGAATTATATTCATCAAACGGTTAATCATACCGAAAACCTTTGTGGGATCCAACAACTGGAGCGCACACACACACACACACACAAACACACAATCGAATCTTTCTGGCATGTCTACAAGATGCAGAATAAAGCGCCAATGCGGCACACACACCGATATTTACTGGACAGCTACTTGTGTGAGTTCGTTTGGAGGCGAAGGTACCGAAATACGGACCTTTTCACGCAAATTATTAATGACATGTCCCGATTTCACCCTCTTCAATAAAAACTAAAAGTACAAGTTTCATATCCTCTTTTTTTTTGAGTGGCGGGGGTTAACTTTTTTGGCGGGGCTTAACTGGAAAAAGATTCGATAATTCGACTCTTAGGGACACAGGGAGGCTATCTCAGCCAGCACTGTGCGAAGACAGGGTACAACCAGAACAGCTCATCAGCCCATCGCAGGGCCAACACACACACACACACACACACACGATTCACACTCTCTCTCACACCGAGGGGCAATTTGGAACCGCCATTCCGCCTCCTGTGCATGTTTTTGTACAGTAGGAGGAAACCGATGTCCCCGGAGGAAACCCACGCAAGCATAAAGAGAACATGGAAACCCTGCACTGAAACGGCACGAACGCGGGAGAGGAATCCCGGGACCTTCCAGATATGAGACAAAAGAAAGTACTAACCACGAACGCCGCCGTGCCGCCATGTTTGAGATTCTGATATAAAAACGACGCTAGCTAAACATACTTTGCGACTATGTCCATTGTTAAAATAATTATCCAACCCCATTTCGAATGGTGTATAACTGACACACTTCAATTACTGTCCCAATATAACCGAATTCCCCAATAAACCCCTTCATTACATGTGTCCAGCCCAGTCGCCTGAGTTTAGCATAAGCTAAATTAAGTTTAGGGTTGAGTGCAGGCGTGATTGACAGCTGCCCCGCCCCTCGGCTCCACCCACCACTGTCTCCTAGCTGCAGCATTCCCCTACACGTGACAGAGCCGGCCCACAGTGACTGTTCGAGTTGAGCGCGACTGTCTGCTTGTGCTTTTCCCCGAACACCGCGGGGCTTCCTTTCCGTCTCTTCACCGGGCACAGCGTCGTCTCCTGTCCCAAAAAAAAAAAAAAAACAATGGAGCTTTCAGCGGCAGGGGACCGCGTGTTTGCCGCCGAGGCTATCCTGAAGCGACGTGTCCGAAAGGTTAGCATGTTTTTCAGTCACGGGGAGATTTGCGGCCTGCGATTAAACTTTGCTCGCGCTCTCTCTTCTCTCTCTCTCGAGCTCTCTCACTCTCTCTCTCTCTCTCGCGCGCGCACATACTGACTGACTGACTGACTGATTTAATTTCAGTGACAATACCCAGTACCGTGTTTTAGGTGCGGTTCTGGTTCTGGAAAAAGCACGAAAGTGTTTGTTTTTGTGTTTGTTTATGTGTTAAATGTCTAGTCGCAGTGTTTAGACCCAGTTCGCCTTTGCTCTTGTTGTGTTTTAGGCACAATTGGTGTGATGCAGAAAGCGTTAGCTAGCAGGCTAGTCGTTGCTGTTTGTGTTGCTAGCCGTTAGCTTGTAAGACCGAGACAGCTGTTTTGTGTCTGCCCGACTTGCTAATTTTGACAAAGAGCAGTCCGCCCGTGCTCGGGACAGGGCCAGGGCTTATTTGGAGCACAAAAAAAAACACCCTCAGCTCAGAATATTTGTATCTCGAACTCAACCCACAACCCCCTTTTTTATGAGCCTTTTGTTGGCCCTACAGGAATTCTGCTAACTGACACCCAATGGAGTGCTTTCATATGATTATATGTACATTTTACAGTATGAGCTCACACCATTTTCCCCCCCTCATGTGCTTTTGTTTTCGTTCCAGGGACGCATGGAGTATTTGGTGAAATGGAAAGGCTGGGCTATAAAGTAAGCAATCACAAGTGCTAGCCTGCTATTTTATTCAACTGTTAATAATAAGCAAATGTTTACAAAACACCTTCATTCTTGCCAGGTACAGCACATGGGAGCCAGAGGAGAACATCCTGGATGATCGTCTGGTCGCAGCTTTCGAGCAAAAGTGAGTTTAATTCTAAAGGTGCACCTTTCGCTGGTGTTTTCTCTTCTGTTGATTTGGTTTCAATACAAAGGTTTTCTGCTGAAATCTCATGGGTGGAGTATATTTAATTATTATTATTTTATTTATAACCTGCTTTGGTTCCGTGTCGATTCGCAACATAAGAAGACGACTGCGTGACCGGGAACGACCTTGTCCGTGTGATTATTTGGCAGTGCAGCGATACAACGTGGGGAAAAGTCCGAGATCATGAGTTAGGAAATGGCGCACGATTTCATGCAAAATAACTGCAATGTTGTCCTAATAACGTTGCGTTCTGGTGCAGGGGTCATTGACGCCGCTCACGTACAGGAGTAAGCAGATAGTTTCAGAAAGATGTTGTGGCTGCTTCCATTTTATTTTTTATACCTATTAAATGAATATTGAAGCATGTCATGTCAAGGGTTTAGTAGGAATATAATATGCAAATAAACAGGTGATGTGATGATGTTTAACCTCCCGAATTGTCCATATTCAAGTCTGTGCTGCGTTGATCTGGGACAGATTGTTATTTTTCGGTGGATTACTATGAGATTTGACACCTGATCCGAGGATGCGCTTGTTGTTGCATTGACTGGCAACCCAAATCTTTCATGTAAACAAAGAGCACATGTGTTGGCTCACAGCTGTATTATGTTTTGTTGAATTTGGTGACAGATGCTTCTAGAGCGTCGGCTTGTTTACTGTGCGGATGTGGGTATCAGTATTTGGCTGATCCTCAAAGGCTTAATGTTAGCATTTAATGCTGAGAGTAAAAGCATGAGATTAGTTCATCATCAGACAGAGAATGTATAAAGAGAAGCGAAGTCTTTAAAAAAACGGTGCATAAATATCCTACTTTTTGTTGATAGGCATTTGAATTTTTTTATTATTATTATTATTATGCCTATACAATATGGAAAATGTTATACTTTGAAAGTAATGTGGAGGATAGTGTGTGCAAACTTATTTATACATTTCTTGATATTGCTGTTGATGTGATACAGAACCTTATGGAAAATGGTACTGAACTATTTATTTATCTAAAATTGCTATGCATTCCTGGGTTGTTGTTGTTTATTTGTTTGTTTGTGTATTTTTCTGCACCTGTACACAGTAAGTCCTAATGTATTTAGTAATAATTAATTAAGTTATTGAGGTGGCCCTGAACAGAATAAAGCAATTGCTAAGGATAAGTAAATGCACAATGCAAATACATCACACATGTACCTCGATTTGTCGTTTTTAACGAATGGCCAGAAACTATGTACAACCCCTCATTTGGAGCAGATGGTGTGCAGTAGGTTATGGTGGCACATCAGTATTGCAAAAGCCAGTCGTGTAATAATGATTAGAAATGTATGTAAACTATTTAGACCGAAGGTTTACAGGTGACGTGTACATACACACCCCCACTCACTTTAAGTTTTTTAACATTTAGGTTGTCTACTTTGTTCACATTGGAGGTCATTGGAGCAGTTGGTTAAGAGGTTAGTAGGTGTGTTAGTAGGTTAGTCATTTCGTGCACTAAACTGACTAACCTCACTAAATTCTCAAAGATTTTCAGAAAATGTCGCCATTTGATATAAATAGCAGATAGAATGTACATGTGACTGTAAGAAGGCTACCTTTGTGCTGTAAGAATTACGGTAAACTCAAGCTTTTTAATCTACAATTAATTTTGTCTAGGTATAGAACAGAGCTTTAATATATTTTTATCCACAACAAATTGGACTAGTCTGCCAGAACAGTACTTAAGGTATAGTAGGGAAGTGGTTGTTATTGGAGCAGTGATGTTGACCATGAGTCCTATATTTTTCAATTCGCTCTAACAACAATCCACTTAAACTCGACGTACTTGTAATTCCGACTTCACAAGTGGAAAGGAGTATAATTGCGACAGCATGTGAAGGCAGCATTTTGCTCCGGATACCTTGAGGAAAAATCCAGGCAACTCGGTCAAGGACCTCTGGAATAAATCCAGCTTCTGATGAAACAATGAAAAGTACCCCAAACATCTGTTTTTTAAAAAATATATGCAACTATAAAAATCTTTAGACCACATAGGCATTACATTTTTCGGTGAAAAGGCACAAAATAAGCTCCCACCGGTGAAGGAAATTTGGCCGCAAAAATTCAACTGCGCCACAGGACAACAGCGACAAAGGAACTACTGAAGGAGATCGAGGTATCAGGTACCAAATCCACATTTAAGTTTGCAGGTGATCCCAGCCATCTGGAGGTGGGCTCTCTCGTCAGAGGAAACCAAAAAATGTTACTGTTGGGCCACAGTTATCAGTAATGTATGGCATATGAAGGGTAAGGCTTTTAATTCTTAGACCGCTATTCTGACTGTGAAACACAGAGGGTGGAAATATCATTCTGGGAGTGTGTTGATGGAGAAAGGATTGGTGTATGTCGGAAATCAGATGGTATCACAAGGAAGGAGAATTAATTATCTAGATACGCTGAGTCAGGACTGTATAACATCAGGTAGTAAGTTGATGATCCTCGTGTCCACAATTGTAACAAACTGCCTGAAAGCGAAAGTCTTGGCTTGTTTTGCATCACAAAACATTTACCCGAATGTCATTGAAAACTTGTAGACTAGGAGCTCAGTCGCACCCTTTCTGTCCAAAGGAATAAGCAAAATTTCCAGCAAAGTATGGTGAACCGTTTGTGCAAGGATACCACAAGCAATTTAGGCAACTAAGCACAAATTTGAACTACACGTTGGAAATGTAATATTGTACAATGGAAATGCATTCAGAGAGTGCAGACCTCCGCCAAGGTAGTGCAAGCTTGTCTTTCAGTGGGTTTTAGTGGCAAATGATGTAGAATTAATGTACCCCTTAGTGACCTGTTCTGCAATTTCTTGCAGTGCATTCTGGGTGATTTCCACCTTCTTGCCCTATCAAGTAATGTTAAAAAAATCCTCCAAAATGTCCTGGATCGAGGTCACACCCAAAATTTAATCAGTTTCTTGTTGGATGAGGACACTTTTATGGGTAAAAAACTTTTTATGGGGATCTATCAATTAGTTTTTGAGTTGCCATGGTCTCAGGCACACATAAAGTCTCACACAACCAGTGCCATAACCTCGCTATTTGATAGAGGTAATAAAAAGCTGAACTAAATCTTTTTTTTTTTTTTTTTTTTTTTTTTTTTATAACAACCTTTTATGGAAATAAAGTAGATGGATAGTACATGATAACTTTTGGTCTCAGCCGTATTATGCCGTTCTTTTTTTAAACGTTTGCCCTGGATGCTGGTGTCGTTAAATCTGCCGTCGCTCAGCAACATTTGCTTTGTGAGAAAGTGCAGAATCATCATGTAGAGTCAAGTGAATTGGGGGAAATTGTCATTGCTCACTGATCTCGGGTGACTGTTGTGAGATGAGTGTGCTGTCTGTGCCGTTATGGCTGTTTGATGTGAGTGTTTTGAAGTGGTCTGTATGAGTCAGAGGATCACAATATGAAATATTCCTACAGAAAGTAACCAGTCAACCATAGGCACCTAAGAGCTCTTCTCTGCTCCATTCAGTCCCAGTATTGGTAGACCTGACATTTGTCAGTTGGCGTGTACGGTTTGGAGAGGAAATTGAGATGTGGCAAGGCTGTGCATTGATTGATAAGTGAAATGGGTTTTCCATGTAGAGTTTGGCCAGAAACATCACAGTACCTTAAGTAAAAGATCTCAAAGAAACCCGAGTGAACTGGGTACGACTGAATTTTTAGCTGATACTCTCTATGCCAGTGGTACCCAACCCTGTTGAATGAAGACTTTGGGTGATTAGATGGTCAGGTGGGTAGCAGTTGGAGCTGAAGTCTTCAGAGAGGTAGATCTCTAAGATAAGGGCTAAGCCCAATTGATTCTGTTTTGAGGAGAAGCACATGGAATTTCTGTTTTGTCCAGGAATGATTTTAGATGATTGGCCAATGAGGTAAGGGAAAGCAAGCTATGGAGGACCTAGAACTTGACTCTAAGGCCGTGTTACTTAATAACCTAGCCACAATAAGTGTTGATGAAGTGTAGAGGACCAAAGACTGATTCTTGAGGGACGCCTTTTGTGACAGGGCATAAATGAACTGTCAACTGATGGCTATGGATTGGAATCAATCCAGAAAATAAATTGAAAACAACATTAGACGTAATGGAAGTGCAGAAGAAAGGCTTGACAGCAGAATGTGATATTTGTTGTTAAAGGCTGGAGTAGATCTGACAGAATAAGAATGTTAGAGGCAAGAGTGTCATATCAGAAATAAGTACATCGTTAGTGACTTTCACATAACAATCTCAGTGTTGTGTAAAACTTGAAAGGCTGATGTGTAGAAAGATGGTCTTGTAGTTAAGAGACAGCTAATCTTGGTCTTTTTAATGCTTTGGACAGATGTTGTTAGGACAAGATTATATTCTATGATAGTCATAATTTATGTGATATAAACTCACACCTCTTACATAAACCTTCATGTGATCTTATTTTAATTACGGTAGACTGATTTCCTTTTATTCTAAGAGAGGTAAGGGAATTTTTTACTAATGTGTAAATCCACAACTGTCCTGACAATTATTTGTAGCTGAAATTTATGAAAACTGTTTATTTTGTTCCCCAGAGAGCGAGAACAAGAACTTTATGGACCCAAAAAGAGAGGACCCAAACCTAAAACACTTCTTTTGAAGGTTGGTGAATATATGACATGTGCATTTATGAGATGCGGTTTATGTGTTGTGAAAGTATACTCCATTTACTTTCTTTATCCTACTCCCTAGTCTCGAGCTCAAGCTGCCGAGAGCTCACCCAGAGTCCTAGAGTTTAAACCTAGTCGGCCCCAGCCGTCCTCCAAACCTCCACCTCTCCCTGCGCCTGCACCATCATACCATCCCAGTGGCCCTTCAAATGCTAAGCTGCAGTCTGGAGCTGCCCAACCCAAATTGAAGAAAGACATCCATCGATGTCATCGGATGGCTCGACGGCCTTTGCCCCGCCCTGACCCTTTAGCTCCGCCACTCGGTTCGTCCGGTCCCTTCTCCTCCCGCCCTACAGTTAGCCCCTTCTGTGAGACAGTCCGCATCCTTAACCGGAAGGTCAAACCTCGTGAGGTCAAGAAAGGACGGGTGATCTTGAATCTAAAAGTGATGGACAAGACGGGGCCAGCCAATAATAAAAGGACTCCAAATTCCAGCCATCAATCCCATATTGGGCGCCAGAAAGTTCCTAGTCGGAACAGAGTGATTGGAAAGAGCAGGAGGTTTGGGGACGTGTCTTTTAGATGTCTGCAGCAACCCATGAGTGGTTCTGGATTTTCAGTTTTTCGAAAGCCAATCGAGGCTTTTCAGATGGACCCCTCTGAGGAAAAACCGATGGCTGAACAAAGCTCTCACAAACCAGGGACGAATCCATCGCCGTCTTTCTCCCAAAGCTCAAAAGTCAAGACCTCAGGTTTGCCTGAAGCGCTTGTTGAGAGACCTCGATCTGCTTCGAGCTCCGAGGTCTCCGATGGCGAACCTCATCCCCCGCCGCCACCATCCCAATTCCACGCCAATCAATTACCCCAATCCGGTGAGATCAAGTCTCAAATATCACACGCTGTCAAATCCACTCCCCAGCTCACAGACTCGAAAGCCAAATTGACTCAGTCAACAATGCCGTCTTCGCCCATGTTCTCTTCCTCGTCCTCTTCCTCATCGTTATCGTCCTCATCTGAAGACAACGAGCACATCTTGGATCTCTCCGTGCCTCATGGAACCGACACGCGAGCCAGACAGCGCCAGCACTTTCGTGGCCGCCGGCAGCCCAAAGTTCCTGAAATTCCCATATCCGAAGAAGCCTCAGAAGAAGACCAGGATCTGGACTGGCATCCCGAGATGGCTGCGCAGTGCGCTAACGTGGTCATTACGGACGTTACAACCAACCTCCTTACTGTCACTATTAAAGAGTTTTGCCATCCTCCAGGACTGCCGGCAGTGGCTTCCTCTCCCTGCTGCGCCAATAATTTATCATCGTCAAAAAAGACATCCCCTTAACCATGACAACCAAAAGCGAAATAGTCTTTGAACTCAAACGCCACACGTACTGCCTTTTACAGTGAAGATGTTCGGAATTGAGTTACAAATAACGTATTTTAAGTATATGCAAATTGGTAGTAGTCTCTCGAACCATCCGTGCGCCCACTAATCATCTTTCGTTGCCTGGCCCGCATTTGCATATTGGAACATGATTGGCTCTTGTGTTTTATGATGTAGTAACACTTCACTTTTCAGACTGCTCCAGTGCTTTTTTTGCCCTTTGATAGTCAGTGCACTTAAATGAATATCTACAAAAGGATTAAAACACAAATTATATTTAAAACTTGACCATGACTTTCTTTAAAGCATTGTTTCATATCATAGGCTTGAAGCGAAGAAAAAAAAAAAAAAAAAGCTTGTGGTTTTTGGTTCCATCTTGTTTGTGCCGCTTGACAGCAAGGCTGGAGCGACACATCTGGATCACTGTGACGTTTTATGTGTTTTGTTTGTTTTTGTGTCATCCTTGACTTCGTATTTAACTTGTAATCCTCAACCGGTCGACTTGTTTTAATCAAACCTTCACAGAATCTTATTGACATCATATTGTTGTGCACCTCCGACTTTATTTTTGTATTCAATCGATCTTTGTTCTTTATCATAACAAAAACATGGATTTTTTTTTTTTTTTTTTTTTGGGACTACTTTACAGACATATTGGGAATCCATTCTTAGAAAGCGTTTACAGAATGATCAGAATATTATTTTTGTAGGAAATTAATTTTTTTAATATGAAGATTTTTCAGTGCTGGTGGAAATGGGCGGTTCAGGTGACGCAAGGCTTCCTTGATGGCTTGCACTTTTTTATTTATTTATTTATTTTTTGAAGAAAAAAAAATTTTATTTAGTTAATTTTTTTTTTTAGATTTTTTTTGGAAAAATTTTGTAAATTTTTTTTTTTTTTTTTTTTTTTTTTTTTTTTTTTTTTTTTTTTTTTTTTTTAAGGCAGATTCAGGACCCCATTTCGTACTGTTTGTGCTGTCTTAGTAAACCCAGCTGCTGAAGATTAGGCTACATTTGGAAGCTGTATAGAGGACATTAACCTGAGCGCCTCTTTACCTTATTCCAGGTGGAGATTCATGTTGATCCCTTATTGAACATCTGCGACATCGTTAGCCCGAGGCAGATAAATGGATTTCTCATCGTGTACGTCTTGTGATCTTTGGTTAATTTGTTTTCCCTGACCTTTATCACGGCTCCGTGTGCAGTGTGTAAAGATTTGAATATTTTGGCAAACTGAAGAGCCTGGTGTAATGATTAACTGCCTGAAAGCACCTTACACTTTTATGACTGTGTAGTAATAATGGGCTTATCTCAGTCGTTTATTAGGTTTGGGTTTTTTTTTTTAATAGATCAGTGTTTCGATGTCTGCTGCTGGGACCTATGGTTTTTTTTTTTTTTTTTTTTTTGTATCCTGTATTGAATGTCAATCTAGTGTCAGTTCTGGGGTGAAAGCTAGCTGAGGTTGAATTCTAATTCTTGTACATGATTGGGGTTGTAATGTAAACATTATGTCAGCCTGTATCTTTTTAAAAGCAGATTTAAAGAGCAAGCTTATTTGCTCGTTATTATTTACGCACTCATTATCATTATTATTATCCTACCACAATCCCACTAATGCAAAATACCCCATGTTTTAGATTTAAAACTCAAATATTGGTGAAAAGATCCTCTATACTGTGTTTGCACACCTTGCTCTCAGTCTATGCTTCTCTCCAACCTTGAGCCATGAAGTCACTATCACAGCACTGGAATTACCCCTGTACTTTAATTTTTGTTTCCTTGGGAAAGCCTTTGGCGATAATCCAGTAAGGTTTACGAGATGCCCACGGCAAACATAGACATGCAGATCTGTTCGCCATGTGGCGGTTGTAAAGGAAATGGCATGTTTGATCTCATTCCCATGCTGATATAATTTTCGTAGCCTCCAGTTAGGTTGTAATTAAAGGCAGGCTCCAGCTAAGCACCCAGCTAGACATCGTGTTCTCCAACACAAAGCAGAGGCTTGGAGTATAAAGTTGCAGCGTGGAATTAAGTATGGAGCCAATTATTAAGTATGGAGACACGTAATGTAGAAGTGAATAGCAACAAATGTAGTGAGGGTAGTAATAAACTTCTACTTCTTTCTTTGGGCTCCTCCCCTCAGGGGTCGCCACAGCGAGTCATCGGTTTCCATCCATCCCTGCCCGCCGCATCCTCTTGTCTCACACCAACTGATAAATAAAAAAATGGTAATGCGGAGCAGGGGAAGTGGACTTATTACCCGAACCCTCCCTATTTCTGTTTGCGTCATCGTTTACTCTTGTAAGCCTGGATGATACAAGTAGGACATGGTCATTTTCTTGAATCGCAGGCCCGTCCTAGGTCGATAGTCTGACGGAGAACACACAGCATCTTACAGAAAACGGAGGTCTTACTGGGATCAGCACTTGCATCTTGTCGAAGTCATCACCTTCCAGTGATGTTGAATTGGCGCCGTCGAAATCTTGATTCGCTCAGTGTGTTTGTCTTGTTTACCCAAAAAACTACACTGAGAAAATGGATGTCTTTGTAAATTGACAGAAAAGCAGGCTGTTATACCGAATAGACTAGAGGGGCAAGGTACAGATGGCTGGGGTTTGACCTTTCAAGGTCACGTAAAGTCAAAAAAAGTGAAAGTCTTTATGGTTTCTCATTACCGTTCCATAATAACGGCCTGTCTATCGGCATACGTTTAGAGCTTATTCGACATTGATTATTTTATTTTTTTACCTTTCAATTGGAAGTCCGTGTATGGTTCCCTTTTAGTGTTTAGTGATGTGGTGTTTATGTCAGCACCCGTTTTATTATGTTATTAAACCCGAAAGGGAAGTTTGAGAGTGAGCGAGCACACACACTGGGAGCAGTGGGCAGCTACACTGCAGTGCACGGAGAGCAGTTGTTGGTTATGTGCCTTGCTCAACGGCACGCCAGCTGTGAGGGACGGGAAGTGTGTGTGTGTTTGGGGGGGGATTCTCCTGCCAGCACGGGAATCCAACCAGCTACCCTTTTGGTCCTGAACCTGCTTCTCAAACTATTAGACCAGAGCTGCCCCCAGTAATTAGTACATGCTTTTATGTCCAAAACATTGACCTTCACTTTTGACCTTGAGATTCCAAAATCAAATCATATCAGTGACTTGGGTAAGATAGTGTCCCTACCAAGTTTGGTGAAAATCCGTGCACGGATGCGGTCAGGATTTTGTTCACTCACCGACACGGACGGACGGAGGGATGTACTCACGAATGCTAGTGGTGTATTTAGCTCCATGTTGGTCAGAGGTAGTAAATTGCTGCTTCGAGCTTAGGTGATGAACCAGAGCTGGCTTTAACTTGTCATTGCTACAACACTGGCTAGTAATTACCCCACCATCCAAATCCAAGAGCTGTGCTTGTTATCCAAACCCCATTTTTTTAGATCTTTACTGCAGATTAGCTAAAATTGTTCAACGCAAAAATGTATTCTGAGATCTGTCCTTCACCTCCTACATAGGCTAGTTAATGATATAATTTCATTCCTGTGTGTTTTCTTCTTGTCATCCTGATGCCATGTGGTTTTGTTGGTACAATTCTCTGTGACGTGAACACATCTCTGAGTTCTGTCCAAACCAACCATAAGATCCGACAGAAAACGATTTAGAACCTGTGAAATAGTGGCATAATTGTCATGTTACCCTTTATTCAGCTACTCGTTTATTTTTATTTATTTCATCTAAATATGCTTCTATAGTGATTACCAGCACAGTTTACTACGTTCTTCTGTTGTAATAGTTCCTTATGATGATAGAAGGTTCCTTTCCCACTGGTTCCAAGGACAAGGGTTTGGAACCCGAGCTGTGATTCCTCCGTTTCCATCAATGTGAAGTAGGTGCCTGTTCTGGGCCGGTGATGGTGATGGTTCTGAGTAGGTCCGACTTCAATGAAGCAGTTTGATTTTTTTTTTTTTTTTTTTTTTTCCACAAGCAAAAAGCCTGAAGAGATTTATCATCGTGTCAATGGATGTATATCCGGCGTGCTAGCAGCGTTAGCATATAGCTTAACAGCGGTGGTGGATTTCTAGGCTAGGTGAATTAGATGGCGCAGTATTTGCGCTTTGCTTTGTTTTTGTTTATTTTTGTGTCACCTGAGTGGCAAGGCGGGACACATCGGGATCACGTCGAGTCGCCTGCGCTGCTGTTGGCGTACATCGGCGTCACCCTTTTCTGTTGACTGCTTATTGGAATTTGACCAGACTTGATCGGTAGCTTTGATAATAACCCATTAATGTGCACCATATATTTAAGGGTTTTTTGTTTTTGATTTTAAAAATTGCCACTTTCTCTGTGATAAACAGGCGACACGTGTCTCCCATGGAAGACCTGCATCTTTTTCCTTTTTCCCAGTACTAATTATTGAGTTGGTCGTGATAGGCCTGCCCTTGCCCGAAGCAGTTCTTGGTTCTAGGGCAGCATTGTGTACGTGCTAAACGTTGGTTGGTGCCACTGTTGAATCAGTTTTCCTGCCTCCAGACATGCTGGCTGTCAAAACAAAAAAGAACTGGTTCAAAGTTCAGGTCCCGGGAACCGAACGAGTCCTGAAACGACCGTGATGGAAAAGGGATACATTTAAGGTTCCACATGTTCCCGCCCCCATTACCTTTAAAAAGGGAGTTTGATAGGAAGCTCTTGTTTCTGAAGTTTTGTGAATTTATTTTTATTATTTTATTTTTGTTTTGACGTGAAGCTCTTTTTATAAAGGTTTATAAATGGTTTGAGTTGGAACTGTACATTTTGCTCGCCATCTTCGAGTGAATGAAGGCACGGAGAGAAAGAGATTCTGCCTTATGTATTTATAGTGTCTCAGTATTACCGCTGATGTTAACTGTACATTTCTTAAATCGGTTTCTGTCTGTAGGTCTTGGTGTTCTTTCTGCGAATGAAATCATAAAAAGCCTTTAAATATTGAAGTATGTATTGAGTTTGGACTTGCAAGCTCGTGGTGAATGATTTTTATATAGTAATTTAAAAGGTAATTTGTTTATGAACTGATTTAAAAGTTATTTCGATTGTGTACTCTGTATAGGTTTGGGGAGGGTTTTTTTTTTCTGGTAAAATGAACATGAAGTTTTGTATTGTTCTAAAGTAGGATAGCTTGTTAGAAAAATGAATAAATGCTTGACTGTGGGCTTTACAAAGCCGAGTGTGGTATGGTAATGACGAATTAAAAATTTCCCCTGTGATTTATTAAACTGAAAGAACATGAATAAGACTTGAAGTGATTTAAATTTTGAGTGAATTCCGAGCCACTTGCACTGAAACACATCTGGAATACTGTGGATTTTATTGTAGTGAGTGTTTGGCATGTGGGTGATGCACAATACAGAGGCACCGTTAGTACCCGTAACAGCATCTGCCGGTGATTTATTCTCCTTCTGCTGCAATTTTCCTGATTTTATTTGCATTAATGAAAGAATTGTAAGTGTTTTTAACATGATCCCAGTAACGGATCACCTTCCAAGTGTGTAATGGCTTGGTAACTGCACTGCATCCTACTTTCAAAAAATCACCCAAATCTGTGCATAGCTTTGAGTTATCTTGGGGGGGGGGGGCCGGGGGGCCTAACTAGAGGGGCATTCATCCAGTGCAA
>JAQNCB010000003.1:12428044-12438190 GCA_030068295.1 Euristhmus nudiceps
ATCGGTTAGTTAGACTCTGTCGCCACCTCGTGTTCACATCCTTCCAGGAACACTCTAAGCGATTTTCGGGGAAGGACCAATTAATCATTTATACTGAAGTGGGGCCAGTGGTGCAGTTGTTAGGGTGCCAGGCTCATGATCGAGGGGTCGTGGGCTCGAATCCCCATTAGACTCCCACTGTGTTAAGACCCCTGGGCAAAGTATTAACCACAAGTGTGCCTCTTTCCACCCAGCAGTATAAATGGGTACCAGTAAAAATACTGGGAGGGCAGCTTGCGATGGACTAGCACCCCATCCAGGAGGAGTTGAACTCCTAGTTGCTTCACGCTACAGAAACCGAGATAAGTTCCGTCTTGATGAGCCACTAGGCTCGGGTGTAGAACCCCAACATACTTTACTTACCTTTATACTGATGGACAAGCTGACTGACGGCGAACTAGAATGGTACATTTAATAGTACATTTTGTGAGCTTGCGTTACATGTCAATGTTCCTCTGTACTTTAAAGCTGCTGAAGAAAATGGATATCCAGTCAACCGCAGACAAAAACAAGGAATCTGTCGGTACAACTCGTGCTCAGTGCGTCTGCAAAGACTGCGGGAAAGTGTATGCTCGGAAAAACTGGTTAAGCTTGCACATGCTCGGTCACAGGAAAGCACTAATGGCGTTGCCCCAAAAAGCAAACGACGACGCACTGAAGAGTGATGAGCAGGTATTATTTTTTTTTTTCATGTTTTTTCAGTGATTTATTGGACGATTGGTGTCGTTTTTCCAGCGTTCGGGAATAACTTCCTTTCCCCATTCCAGACGACGCAAGAAGGGTCATCCGCTGAGGATCCGAAAGGGCAGAAAGGAAAAGACGGCGGTAAAGCGACATTCCCGTGCCCCTTTTGCGACAAAGTCTTCCCGCGAGCGATGCGGCTGATGGTGCACATGCAGATCCACTCGGGCGAGAAACCGTACTCCTATCGACAACGTAAAGAACAGTTTTACAGTGACCCATCACGACCCAGAGTACCAGATACAGACAAGCAGGAGGTAGGAAAATATACGCTGAAACCCATGATGACAACACAAGACTGCATGTCAGATTGACGTGATTCGCAAATATGTCTTTTTTTTTTTTTTTTGTGTGTGTGTGTGTGTGTGTGTGTGTGTGTGTGTGTGTGTGTGTGTGTAAATAAATCAGTTGCTTACTTGGTGTGTAGTCCCAGTTGAATGAAGTTGGGGTTGTGAACTTAATTGCAGTGTTTATGGAAATGCTTTTAATCACAGTGTTAGACGAATGTTTTTGGCAGTACTTTTATAAGAATAAAACTGAATACTAACAGGGATTAGTACTTACGGAGTACAAAATGTTTGTAAGCAGCAACGCTGGATCCAGTAGTTTGGTGTAGGCCACTCACCAAGATCACTTTTTTATAAATATATATATAAATATATACTTTTTTTTTCTTATTCCAGTAAAAATGCGGCAAAAATGCTGAATTGTTGAATAATAATAATAATAAAAAAAAGTGACTGTTTAAGATCTCTTAAGTACGTTTGCTGTCTGTGTTTCATCCAATGAGTTCATGGATTTCTTTGTTGGGATTTTTGTTCCTGAACGTAGCAGGCATTCAATACAAGCACAGAATAATTTCAGTTGTGGTTTAGAATAGTGGGAAAGAGCCTCCTGCTAGACTTTTATTTTAACAAAGAAGAGTTTACACTGGTTTATACAGGATTGCCATCCCACACTCTTGGACTGGGGGGTCATAACCCAGATGGTTTGGAAATATACGTTCTCAATAAACAACTGTTTTTACCTCCCACTTGACTACTTTGACATGACATTTTTTTGTTCTTTTGTGCATTTTTTTTTTGTTGTTGTGTTTGTTTGTTTTGAAACACAATAAACCAAATACCACTTTATTCATGTTCTAACGTGGTATATGGCTAATGGTCTTCTCTCGTTGAGGATTACTAATTGCTAACTTTCCTCCCTGCAGCCTGCAGTAGAAGGCAATGATGAAAAGGGGAAGGATGGAGGAAACGAAGTGACTAGGAGTCAGACTTCTGCAGTGCCGCAAGACCAGGCAAGCACTACTGAGCCTGTGGAAACCGTTCAACCTCATTCGGCGTGCACTGGCAGAAAATCCGACCTCCATCCTCCGCAGTCACCTGGTGCTGCTCCCATCCACAGCACAACGCTTACGACAACCAATTCAGAATCAGACAGTAATTTGACTTTGCAGCCTAGAATTGTTCTTGATCCGGTTACGGCTGAATCCAGCCACTCTGCATCATCTGAAGGGGGTGACGGTGAGCCGGTAATTGTGGAAACTAGTGACATTCAGCTGCACCAAATGCCTGACTTAGAAACAAATAACGCTGCTACAGGTGGTCGGGTGAAGAGTCCACGTCCTCAAACTGCACTTGAAAACTCGATTCCTTCTTCCAGCCATAATATACCGGCTGAGACGCAACATCCAGATATTGTTTGTGTTAAAGTAGGTTCAGTTCGTAAATATCCTGAAAGTACTCCCTGCTCTGAAAATCCGCTTGTCAGTATAGGGGAGCAGCAGAGCTCGGAACAGTCTCTAGAGAACAGAAAGTCTGAAATTTGCAAAAGGAAGGGTCAGGTAGGAAGCCAAGAGTACTCTTTATTTAATGTGAAGCAGCACAAGGGCCAATGTGACCCAGAACTTATGGAAATGGATATAGAATCACAACAGTCAGGAAACCTACTTGATATTCAGGGGAAGTCAAGGTTTGACGGTATTTTAAAAGCTAAAATTAATTCGCCCCACTCTGAAAATGTAAACTCTGCCATTGATCAAGCTTGTAATCCTGATCAGAATTCCACCGACATAGCTCTGACGGCAGCCACAACTCGACCCGATTCCAGTGCCATACACCACGTATCCAATCCCAAGGCAGGCTACATGGTCCTCTCAGACGTTAGTGATGATGACGAGTGGGCAAATGTGCCCAGTAACCACAATAAGAAGAAAGAAAAGAAAAACTTGAAAATCTCTCCACCTCTACCTGAGGGTTTGGCTGACACAGAATCCACCACTAGCTCTCCTCAGAAATCTAGTGACTCTGACTCCGATGTAGCGCTTCCGGTAGAAGAGACTGGTGAACAGAACGTTCTCGATGGTGCACTCGCTAACGAAGAGGAAATGGTGACCAGCTCTGTCCAGCAAACAGGAGAGCCAAGTTCCCAAGGGCAGAAGAGGTGGCTTAAATGTTTAGCATGTGGTTTACCATTTGCTGGTGAGGCCTCCTTGACACAGCACATGAAGGTGCACTCTGTGTCCGCGGGGACGTACCAGACGTCCAACGCCTTCAAGACGCTCAAGAAGAAGGTCAAGAACAATGACACAAAGATTAAGCAACAAGTTGTCCAAGTTCAGGTATGCGACTCCATCAAAGGGAAGAGTGCTACAAAAACTAGCACATTTTTAGAATAGCTGTCATTGTTCAATATATGGTCATGTAGAATGCCAAGTGTAGCAGTGACCTGGGGTTAATGTGTCATTCATAGCTCTTTTAAGTAATTATATCTTGAGCCTTGTATATATTTACTTAGAAAGAATATTGATCCATACATTTTTGTATTCTCTTAAACCTTTCCTTTTCTGAAGACGTCAGAAGTAAGTAGTGCTGATTCGACAGACCGCTCTGAAATCTCAGGAAAAGGCAACTCAACACTGATAAATATCAATACAGCTAAGTTTTCCGGATGTTGTCCAGACATTGGCGCAACCAGTCGGGGCTCCGCAGTGGACTCTAAGCCTGTTGACAGAAAAACAAAGAAAGCAAAAAGAGCTCGGCACTGTTGGTATTGCGGGGAAGCTTCGGAAAAAATAGGACTGCATCTCGGGCACGATCGCCCGAAGGAACCTAACGTGGTAGAGGCTTTGCGTTTTAGCAACACCTTAGAAGAAAGGACGAGGGTATTGAGCCTTCTTTGCAGTAACAAGAAAACGAAACATGGTTACAGTACTAGGAACAAAAATGATGAAGACCATGTTCGCTGTACCCATTGTCAGGGGTATTATCAACAAAACCAGCTTTGGAAACATGCTTTAATATGCGAGCAGAAAGAACCCAACCAAGGCATTTTGACTGAACCTGGCACTAGTACAGATCTTCCCAACACTACCCTAATATCCAGGTCCAGCTTAGTACAGAACACCTTTGATCCAGAATTGGGGAATGTCTTCTGCAATGCCGCACAACAGGCTATTCCAGAGTCGGTGAATCTTTCTCCGCCTAAATCCAAACACCACACCGAACGCCATGTGTATTCCGTTTCTACTGTATCGGAAACACGTAGTACTGGGGTAAACCCGATCCCTGACCATGGGTCCGAGAGCCTGTCTGTTGTATATACTGGTAGCAGTTCAGCAATGGCGAATCTCAATTTAGAATCTTCTGGACTACTCATTCTAGGCTCGGTCCAAAGTGCGCCAGAGTATGCTGGTACTCCAGGTCAGGAATCTTGCCCGAGCATAGGAAACAAAGCTCCTGTTGAGACGCAAAGCGTACCAAGTCCCCCGGGTAGGGCAAAAAGCATTCCAGAAAAAGAGTACCGGTCCACTTTGCAACCCGAAGGTGAGCGCAGTATCAATGTACAACCCCAACCTCCAGTTTTAAGCACTGGAAGCAGCAATCGACAACAAGGTACCAATCAAGCTTGCCAGGGTTCCACTACGCAAACGTTAGACCACAGTGGAAACCATGGTGCTCCTCAAGAACCAGCAAGCCATGTACCGACTGGCAGCGGTGATTTACGCCAAACCACTAATCTTAAATCGGACTGGACTTCCATAGCAACGAGTACAAGTGTGACCATGGAGCAAAACCGTGGCTCTGACAAAGAACCAGACAAGGGCGCCATAATGATGCCAGATCTTAGATCAGAGGGGACTGCCGAAAGTGATCGTCAATCAGAGTTGACGAATGGTCTAGTTGCAAACGTTTTTAGCGGTGGCACACAGAAAATTGCTGCTCCAGAAACAGGAAAATGTTCTGTTAACGTTTTTGGAAACAATGAACTTACAGCCCCAGGAGTAGCGTCCCATTGTTGTCTAATTCCAAATATTCCTAAAGAAAACACACAAAGCGTTGATCCTGAAACATACAGTGCGGCAAAAAAGCACTTTGATTCTGAAGGTCATGTCAAAGATGACCCAGAAGAGGGCGGTAAATGCAATGGCCGAGACCGTGATTTGAAACCTCTTGGCTTAAATTCCACCTCGGCAGTAAAGAGGAGTTGGGGCAGGCCAAGCAGGGATACAAAGAGGAGACGACAAAGTGACCCTTTACAGGTACACTTACTGTGTTAATTGTTTATGTATCTTGAATAAATAAGGTTTGATCATGTACTCCGTTGTTTTATTTTAACGGTTCATGTACTCCATTTGACTCACTCGCTCACTCATTTGCTAAACCACTTAATCCTACGACTATTAGGCTACAGCTCCCTGCGACTCTATCTCAGCCGACACTGGGCGAAGACACGGTATACCGATGGGTAACTGGGAATAGCCGATTATAATTTAAGGCGCATGTCCCTGGACTGTGGGAAGGAACCAGAGTACCTAGAAGAAACCCATGCAAGCACATTGGTTCATAGCGATGCAACAAGAAGCTTAAGGTCTATGAAGGGTGTGAAAGGGGTGTAATCGTGCCCTGTGCGTCTCTGGGCTGGAATAATGTGATGCTCTGCATTGAAATATGGTCAGATTGTGGAAATGAGGATTTTATTAGTTATGTAACTAAGGTATTTGCTTTGTTTCAACACCTCAGTGTCCAATCCATGTAACCATAGAGCTGATTCTGTATATACTGTATAAAGCATGCTGGGCACCCGATCACAGTTTTTCGTGAAGAGCCTGCTCCATTGGTGGGAATCATTTGCAGTTTTAAAGTCACTGTTGGTGCTGGATTGCAACACATTTTATGGATTATTCAGTACATTATAGCAACACAACCATGTTATGACTGTTAAAATGGGCTGTTTGATCGCTTTCAAATTACGCCATTTCGGACGTCGATATTTCATTTTGGGTGAGAATTACACCTCACGTGCTGCCACAGAGATATTTTTTTTCCTGCATCAGACATTTATCCAGTCAATTTATATATATATATACACACTCACAGTGATCCCTCGCAACATCGTGCTTCAGGTCCTGTGGCTTCAGTGCATCGTGGATTTATTTATTTATTTATTTATTTTTTTAAATACTCATCAAAAAATTTTTAAAAATAGGGAAAAAATTCAGGAAAACGCCACGAAGGGTCGGTACTGACTCAGATTCGGTTCTCAGGTTGACTCTGATTCCAACTTTGAGTCTCAGCCTCTTCTAATGCTGGGAAATTAGTCTCGACCAATCAGCTTGCGAGATTTCAGAGACGAGTCCCAAACCGGAGTCGGTCGTGACTATTAAATAGGGGGAAAAAATTAAGGGAAAGGCCACAAGGTCACTACCGACTCTGGTTTGGGACACTGCTCTGAAATCTCGCAAGCTGATTGGTCGAGACGAATTTCCCAGTGTTCGTGTGACAGAAAAGGCAGAAGTCAAGGAATGTATGTATTTTATATTCTTTATATTTTATTTGCATCTTATGCATTGTTTTTGAATGTTTGTTATTATAAGCATTTATAGCGTTGAATATGTATTTATAAATATTATATACACATATACATGTATGTATACTTCAGTCAGGGGTCGATCCTACTTTGTGGAAATTCAGTGTTCGGGCAGGGTCTCGACCCCCCCATTAACCGCGAAAAGTGAGGGATCCCTGTATATATATTTATATATAGTAGATTTATAAGATATGGAGAGTCTACAGTACATTTTATTTACAATCTAAAATCTGGATTTGTTTTGTTTTTTACAGAAAAAAAAGCATATTGTTTAGAATTGTAATTTTTTTTTTTATTATTATTAAGCCAGAAATATTGCTTGGTTAATTCCAAGAACATTCAGATACACCCTTGGTTCCACCCTTAGTGCTAGTATGCTGAGTAATAACATAACTGCCTGAAGCTAATTGCATTGAATAAGCACCATTTGGCAAAAGATTGTGTAAACATGCCCCACCTCCCTGATATTTTTCCCCTTCATTTACTCTCCTTCACTCATCTCACTCACTTGCCCAACTGCTTAAATCTATTAAAAACTAAAACTGTCAGGGTCACAGGGTCTATCTCAGCCGACAGTAGGCACAGGAAATGCTCACCATAAAAGATTGCAGGGCAATCACACAACCATTCACACTCATACCTAGGGGAAATCTAAAACAGCTGCTTAGCCTTATACACATGTCTTTCAACTGTAGGAGGAAACCCATGCACTCACAGGGAGAGCATGAAAATCCATACAGAAAAGCCCGAGCACAGGAGTTGAAGCCAGGACCTTCTTTTCGTCAAGCATGCATGCTAACCACTATGCCACTGTGCTGCCCCCAATTCCCACCCACCAAGTACACCTCCCCATCACACATGTCCTTCCTCTAAGTCATGTGATATGTCTGCATACCCCCCCCCCCCCGAATGGCTGTACATGCATATCCAAGAGCAGATTAATACACTTCAGAGGAAAATGCTATCCGCCCCTTTATATGCATGAGCACATAGATGCACATGATTGGCTGGTGGTTGCTCTGAGTGACAGAAATTCGTGCATATTCCGTCCCTTCCTAAGAGTCCAGCTCCCAGTGGCTTCCAGCCATGGATAGCTATGTGCATCAACCCGAACTCGAAGTTGGGATCTCTGGGATAGTGGTGCACCTCGCCATATTGTCACTGCGCCACTCAAGAGTCAACCAGCTTTTTAACACAATAATAAACACTGGATTATGAAAATGTATGCTGACGCTCTAGCCATATTAATAAAGACCTAAATCTAAAAACACTCATGCATATGTGCCACTGCAAATTTTAGTTTAACTGTATATATTTTCCCCATAGCATACATCAACGGAAGGGAGAAAAACATCACTGGTCCCTTCCCAGACTCCTGAGATGAAGTGTGGCTTACAAATGTCTGATGTCTGGATCGGTATGAAAAACCCCAAAGGAAAAGTGAAATTAAAGATGAAGAAAAAACAGTACTGTTTATATTGCAGTAAGCCTTTCCTCCGAATGGTGCAGCATCTCCTATCAGCTCATGCTAAAGAACCAGAGGTGACAAAGGTCCTTAGTTATGACAAGAAGTCAAAGGAAAGGAAAACGTTACTGGATCTTCTGCAGAGCAAAGGAAACCTCTTGCACAAAGATCTGGGTTTGTGTATACCTTATAGTGAAGAAGTACTGCCAATTAATCAAGGAAGTTCTCCTATGTCAAATAGGTCATGTATTCATGACCTCAAACAGGAAATTCCGAATGCTAAATCTATAAGCATCCCCATTTCAGACACTGGTTACAGCGCAGCACAGATTTGCACTGATACCCAACCTCTCCACGAAGACTCGGGCTTGGTTGGCGAACGGCTACTTGCTGACCTTGAATCACAAAGTGGGCTCACTCCAGACAGCAGCTTGGTCCAAATTGACCATGTGCGCAAAAAAACAAGCTGTAGTTCTCCAGCCTACGATCAGACTGAAGCAAGCAAGACTGAGGATAAGGAAACTGATCCTGAACAGGGCAGCCAGAATGGACACATGACAGACAATAGGAGGAGGAGCTCTCGTATTCATACTCGGGTAAATTATATTCTAGTTATGACAACCCCAAATCAGAAAAAAAAGGTGATGGATGAAAAGAATGGTATGTTAAAATTAAAACCGAAAACAAGCACTTGACTTGTACTGCACTCAAAACACAACACAACAGCACATTTGAAATTTTACTTCATGCATTTTATTGTTTTTTACAAACTAAACACATTTCAATTATGATTCTTGTAACATATTTCAAACAACTTTTGTAACTCCATCTCGCCACACTGGATGTTCAAGAACCGAATCACCAAATGATTTAAGTGTTTCAGATCTCATATTTTTAACAATTCTTCCTGCAAGTAGGTCTTAAGCTTTGCTACACTATGGGGGCATTGTGTGTATTTTTCATTTTAAAAATTGTCTCCACATTCCCAACTGGAGACTGTACAAGACTGCAGTCAGCCCCTGTACCCAGTCCAGCCCCTGTGCCCTCTTCTTCCGCAGCTATACTTTTGTAATCTGTGCAAAATGCAGGTTTGCATAGTTTTGTTGAAATATTTATGGGTATCCATTTGAAAGGATGTCATCTTTTAGGCAGCGTATGTTGCTCCAAAATCTCAGTTCACTTTTCTTCTTTAATGCTTCCACCATGGAAATGTGAGTCACCTTTGCCAAGGGTGATCACGTACATGACTTTTGAACTTTCAGCTGGTAACACCCTGGGAGGTCCTTTCCATATTTAGTCTGAAGCACATGCCATCCATTTTTTTCCCCCTAAAAATGATACATTTCCACTGTATGATGGTCCATTCAAGATACCTCCAAGACCAGAGAAGCACAATTGACTTCTGTGCACAGTAAACATAAGCCTTCCCTTTTGAAGAGGAAAGCTTTAACTAGGATTTGTGGATATAACTTCACATTTTGTGCTTGGCAAAGAGTTTCCAAAGTAATTTTGAGGCCATGTGGTTATACCAGCGGCAGATGAATGACCGTTGTTGATGTAGTGCCGTCTGAGGGAACGGAGATGAGCTTAGGCTTGTGCCCTTGCATGTTACACTTTTACGTTACTCATGATTACTTGAATCTTTTATGATGTTGTGCAGCCTTTATGGTAGATCCGTTCCCGTCTTTTTTGAAAAGTTGTTTCCTCACCAATTTGTTGATAAGCTGGAGATCTTTTGCTCCTAAAAGAATAGACCTTTTTGGATACTGCTTTTGAACCAAATTAGGATTTCAGTCACCTGTTGTCATCACTTGTTTCAAATCCCATAGGCATTTAATAGTTTTATCTCATTAATAGTCCCCAAATGACAAAATATATTCAGTGGTACCTCGGGATATACTAAATTATTCCATTCGGAGTGGCTTTTGCAACATTATTTTTTCGTATAATGAATCGCGTTTTACATGTAAATCACCTAATTCGTTCCAAGCTCTACAAAAACACCACATTCAATTTTATAATAAGGGTAAAAC
>JAQNCB010000003.1:12481658-12492074 GCA_030068295.1 Euristhmus nudiceps
TCTTCTGTGTCATTTTTTACCAAGGGTTGAACTCACTGAGATCAGACACGCTTTGGCTAGTTGATTTTCTGATTGGCGACTAACTTTGTGAGGTAACTAGTCCGGCTGGCTGGTAAAAAAAAAAAGTAAAAAATTAACATACAAGTCGCACTGGAGTATAAGTCGCACCCCTGGCCACACTATCAAAAAAAAACCTGCGACTTATAGTCTGGAAAATACGGTATATTTTTTTATTGGAACCAATCAGAAGGGTCTGCTACATGGGATTGTTAAACGATTCGAATTTGTGTCATCGTTACAAAAACGTGTATAAAACGTGCAGCAGTGATGAGGAGAGACTGACAGGTGAGATCCAGCAAGTAACATGGAATCAAAAGGCAACTGACTGACAGTCCGTCGCTCGAAATCTCCTGGTAACGAGCAAGGTGTGTTCAAGTAATACAGTATTCGTTCCGGTCATGAATATCAAATCATGCATTTACTAATGTATATGATGAGCGCAGAGAAGACAGCATATAGTGCACAAAGTCTGAAGTGCTTGAACGCACTCTTGAGTGTTCGTATCGAAAACTCCATGCAGCATAAAAGTAACCACTGACATCACTTTTAAAGATGCTCAGTCCTGGCAGGAGCTCTGAGGGAGTTCGTTGGTCAGGACATGCCATCGCTCCACCCTCTGTCCCTTATTCCTCAGGCAGTCCATCCAATGGCGTAGAGCATCTCCCTGTGACTGACAGCTCAGACACACCCCACCTGCCACCACACAGGGGAAGTTTTATTAGATGCACAGTTTGTCATTATGTGCTTTTAGTCACGACAGATACCAAGGCGATTCTTCATTTGAAACGAAGGTTGTTATTTGCAATAATAGAGGCATACTGTGTTCTAATCATGGGGTGTGAGTACACAGGAACAAAAGATTCCGGATTACCATCTGAATGTCCAGCTCAATAGCTTTTATTGAGCAAATCAATGGCAAACGCACCAGACGGACTCTGTTCTCACCTATAAAATCGTTGGATCGACCCAGGTCATAATCCCATACGGTCACTTCCAGTGTCTTAGTGACCAGCTCTGTTAGAGAGATCTCATAAAAGAACTCCTGTAAGGGGAACAGCAAGAGGGAAATGATAAAACTGTGAAGTTAAGTCTTTATATATAAACAACGGCGTCAGAATTCAGTGGAAGCATGCTGTAGAGTCAGTGTTTTTGCTGGAGGCTTTTGGTGTCACTGAACGCCCGTCTATAGTCCTGCAGCCTCTGCGCTCCTGACACGATAGCAAATGGAAGCTGAGAGTACTAGTTCCAAATGGAAAGTCTAGTGTTGGGGACTGCTGTGAGAATAGAAGAGGGTCATTGAGCGTTCTTGATGATACTCAACACCCACACACACACACACGCACACACACATTGATATGCACATGCATCAGGCAAACAGGATAATTGAATTGAAGAGCAATGGCAGACAAGACTAGACTGTCATTAACAGACCTTTTTATTCTTAGGGAGGTTTTAAAAGGAGATGCATGTGTACCCATAAGGCAGTGCTTCTCATAAGCCGGGGGAGCGTGTGACCCTGGGGAACATGCTTTTTTTTGCCATACTGTACTAGAATTAAGCGTAATTGCCACTAGTTGGCAGTGGCGCTCTCACTGTCGCGCTATGGTGTCGGGGATTTCAGCAGAGAGCAAGCGATATGAACAGGAATGAAGAGAAAGGCGGAGAGAGGATTTTTATTTTCCAGTTCAAATGGTGCAATAAGTTGTCAAAAAATATTTACAGTTTAAATAAGGATGTATTTTTTTTTTATTTTAATTTCAGGCATATTGGTGCACTTTAAATATTTTCTGTTACAGATTAAAAAAAGAATGTGAATCACGTTTTTCTTTGTTGTAAGATGAACTATGTTGCGTTTTTGTTTTTAATGTTATGCAGTGGATAATTTTATAGACAAATAATACTATTTATAGTCACGTGCGCGGCGGGGGGGGGTGGTGAAATTTTTTTCTTCTTCCTGGAAAATAATTGAGAAGCACTACCATAAGGTAATCTACAATAGATATCGCGGGGTCGGTACCTCATTAAATTCTGGGTTAAGGGTCTTTTTCATCACGGCCGTTTTGTGCTTTGATTTCTTCTGCACATCGGGCTTCAGATACCTGCAGGAGTGAAAAGAGGGAGAATGATGCAGATAAACGTAGACGCAAAGCAAAGCAAATCAGAGAGAACTAAAAAGACAGTCGTACACACACCCAGACACACATATATATCGATCGAAGCGCGCATAGTTATTTGCGTTTCTGCTTTTCCGGCTGTGTCCCACTGGCTTCCATAAAAATTTGATTTGCTTTATGGAGTGCCGCTTGCTCTCGATCGCTTCCTTCAAACAGCACAGCTTCATGCGCACATCCTCTTATGCGTGAGACGACGTGTATGTATATAACTGTATGTGCTTGCATGTGAGTTTGAAACAGAGGCAAAATGACAGACATGTGTGGGTGGGAGGTTTGATGACTCTTTTGCCCGAGGAAAATATATTTATTTTAAAACATGATGTGGGAGACGACTAAAGCCATTTGAAATATGTACAGAAAACACGAGTGCATGAACCGAGCAAGCAATTTACAACCTTTTTTTTTCCTCCTGAATCCCAGTCGTGATTCTGCTTCTTACTCACTCCTGTTCTCTAAACACTGATTTTTTTTTTTTTTACTGCTCCTCATCATCTTTTGAGATAAGTAAACACCTGAGCTGCTCAGGAAAATAGAGCACTGATGAAATCATCCACCCACACCGCACACGACGTCTTACACCAACACACATGTCCTCTCACGTTTTGACATAAGGGTCGGAAAAGCCGTTGACATCCATGGCGGCGAGGTGAGCACAGCGCTGGACACCGACGCACAGACCTCCCCGCTGGGCCTCGCCGTCTCCCTCTTCAGATGGAGGCAGGAACTGGAGCGACAGTAACAAACGACCTCTTTCCTCCAGGCTGTGTAACTGCTCATGCTCCCACTGTATGGAACGTAAAAGGAGGTGGAAAATAACAAGGATGCTCTTGAGATGTAGACAATTCAGAGTGGCGAGAGACCGCCATTAAAGCCGAAAAGGGCACCAATTCATCACCAGTGTCAGTAGTGACATGTTAGACGCCCGGGAATAATTAGCTTTAAAAAAAGCACCGCAAGGACACCCATGAAGCAAATTAATAAATTAAATTAAATTAAAATGAAATCATATTATTCCCAGTGTGTGTGTGCACCTTCGTCTTGCCATATGGCCTTCCATATAAGTACAAGTGCAATAAGATAAGAAGTTAGGGCGTTCAGTAAGTCATAACACCGGAGGTAGTTGGAAATAAGCTTTATAATAAATTACCGTATTTTCCAGACTATAAGCCGCTACTTTTTTCCCACGTTTTTGAACCATGCAGCTTATAGAGAGATGCGGCTTTTCTATGAATTTTTCTTCAGCCCTCAGGGGGCGCTCTAGCAGGAAGTGCAAAAACGAGACCGGCAGCGGGAGTCGCGCTATGTACGCTGGCAGCGTCAAACCAACTAGCGGACATCACGTAAAGCTGCATACAGTACGCACGCGTACCTCCGCCACGCCCCCAGTAGATCGGAATACTGTACTGCCGGTGTGCTACAAAACAACATTTGTTTGGTTACGGAGCTCCGAAAATGGCACCAGCGAAGAGACATGCTTACGGGGCACAATTCAAACTACAGGCGATCTCTTACACGCTCGTAAATGGGAATCGAGCAGCGGAGAGAGAATTCAACGTCAACGAATCTATGCCGAACACTTTCAGTCAGACTGGGAGGCAGCGCAGCGCAAGTTATGCCACCATTTGTGAATGGATTGGGGATGCATTTGGAATGGACTGTTTTGCTTCCGCGAGTGTGTTTTTAAATATGCAGCACAATAAAGCTGAACCAAGCTCACTGTTTAGCGTCGGTAAATATCTTATTTCTCAGCCTGGATATCGGCGGCTTATAGTCCGGTGCGGCTTATATGTGACAAAATAGTGCTTCCTTAAAATTTTTGTGGGTGCGGCTTATATTTAGGTGCACTCTATATTCCGGAAAATACGGTAAATACATCTCAAAAGACCAGCGGTCCAAAGGATGATCTGTTAATGCATAGTCTCATTTGTATATTAAATCATGAGTATCACTATCATCTAAAAAGAAGAGGAACAGTCAAATCTCAATCAGCAAACAGATGATATGAACTATTTGAACCTGAGCGTCGACCAGACCAACTAAAGCGACAAACCCCATCTCAGTTACATTTGCATTTCATTTACAGTATTTGGCAGACTTCTTCTAATTTTGAATCACAGTACAGGGATCCCTCATTTTTCACGGTTAATGTGTGGTCGAGACCCCCCATGAACACCGAATTTCCGCAAAGTAGGATCGACCCCCCTGACCAACGTATATGTACATGTATGTGTATATAATATCAATAAATACATATTCAACACTATAAACGCTTATAATAACAATTCAGCATTCAAAAACAATGCATAAGATGTAAATAAAATATAAATAAAATATAAATATTATAAAGTCCTTTTCTGTCACACGAATGCTGTTATTTCAGAGCCGTCCCAAACCGGAGTCAGTAGTGTCCTTGCCGCCTTTCCCTTAACTTTTTCCCTATTAAATGGTGAACGAGGTAAGGGAAAGGCCGCAAGGTCACTACTGACTCGGTTTGGGACGCAGCTCTTTGAAATCTCGCAAGCTGATTGGTCGAGACGAATTTCCCAGCAGCAAAAGAAGAGGCTGGGATCTGAATCCGAGTCAGTAGCGACCCCTTGTGGCATTTTCATGAACTTTTTTCTATTTTTTTTTGTTTTATTTTTCAATGAATATATTTTTTTAAAAATCCACGATGCACTGAAGCCGCAAAACCTGAAGTGTGATATAGCGAGGGATGAATGTTTTATGAGAGGTAAAGATGACATCTCTTTCATTTTCTTCGTGCCTTTGTGTACTCCAGGAGAGTGAAGAATTCTATTTCAGCGTTGCCAGGAGTATTCATTCTCAACTTCAGTACTACAATCTAATGGGTTATCCATCTTGAGACGTTCATGAATAGCTGTAACATTTTCTTCTATATCTTAGAAGGATGTAGCAGATGAATGGATGCCATTCATGATAGTTTTTTATATATATATATATGCTGGCCTTGTGCTAAAAAAATAAATTAAATGCACAAGAGCCCATTCAACTGATATAATATACAATGTCTGACTATCCGGTATGTGTATGCAGTGTCAGATTTTTCCTTGAAAATTAACTTATGTAAGGATCCAGTTATTGAATTTCAGTAGCACTTAAGTAAAGTATAAAGTTAAAAAAAAAAGCATTGTACATAAAGTTGAATTTTGTTTATAAAGTTGTGCTTATGTCTCTTTGAACTCTGAAAAGCTACCGTACATCAAATGTTGTAAAGAGTTTAATTTTACTGAAATTTTCTTAATACAGTTAAACCTCGCTCGACCGGACCCCAATGGACCGGATTTCGGGTCGTACAGACAACCCGATTTTTTATTTATTTATTTATTTTTTTAAGGATAGTTTGCGGGCACTCCGCGCTAGCACTACGTTAAACAAATTACTGTATAATGTATTACAATTTGTATTACATGTATTTACTGAACAGGTACAATATAAATTTATTATTTGGGTGTTAAGTGTTCAGTACTACTGTGCTTTTACAGAACTTTGAGGTGATTTTACTTGTACAGTATTCAGTATGGGGTATAGCCCCCCCCCAAAAAAAAAAAATAAATAAACCAACTTCACTCCAATGGACTATTCACTCTTCCGGACACCCCGTCCCTCCTTTTAGTCCGTACGAGCGAGGTTCGACTGTATATTTATTTATTTTAAAAATACTCACATTTAAATCACACCATAGTGACATTGGAGTGCAAGTAGTGGTCAGTCATAGGCTTGGCGAGGGTGTTCTTAATGGGGTTTGGATGTCCTTAGCATGCTTGGACGGCTTTACTCCAGGGACTCCAGTTTCCTCCCACAATCCAAAAACATGCACATTAGGCTAACTGGCTGTTCCAAACTGGCTCTAGGTGTGGACGGGGGTGCGAATGGTTGTGTGTGTTAGCCCTGCAATGGTCTGGCCAGCCCACCCTCTAATTTTCTTTAGTAAGGGTCCGATGAAAGTACATTTATCGCAGTAGGAATAAATGCCTGAAGGTTATTAAAGTGATCGATTGACTAACGTTGACGACTAGTTTGGTAAAACGTTTGAAGGTCGAAAGTTAAAACTGGGAGACTTCAAGAGCGAAACGACGTGCTACAAGTTTAATTTCCTCAAAGCCGAAGTAAATTGTTTAAACTTGTTATAGGAGGGAATGATCAATATTGTTAAATCAGATAAAGAGCAGATAAAAAGGAAATCAATGTGCACATCCCGTGTGTAGGAGAAAGTAAATCCATAACTGCTGTCTTAAAGTTTTGACCATTTCATATCGTTATCAGGTTCACCACCAGAATCAAATAAAGACCCGATGAGGTGGAAACGCACGCCATAAACTTATTGCATTTGTGATGTGAGAGATATTTGCTGTGGTGTGATACTGTTTAATAATCTATAATGCTATGGGTTATTTAATTTATCAGTTTAATTCGCATTGGTCCTTGATCAACCTGGAAAAAGATAATTTTTTATTATTATTATTATAAGTAGTCGTAGTATTTTAATTTTTAGCTCCCCCTCCTCCTCATCATCATCGTCGTCATCTTCTTCCGATTGAGCCGGGGGTTGCAGGGGCAGCAGCCTAAGCAGTGAGGTCCAGACGTCCAGAGGCCACATCCTCCAGCTCTTCACGGGGGACACCGAGGCGTTCCCAGACCAGCCGAGAGACATGGTCCCTCCAGCGTGTTCTAGGTCGACCCTGAGGTCTCTTCCCGGTCGGGCATGCCCGAAACACCACACCAGGGAGGCGTTCGGGGGGCATTCTAACCAAATTCCCGAGCCACCTCAACTGACTCCTCTCAACGTGGAGGAGCAGCGGTTCTACTCCGAGCTCCTCCCGGATGGCTGAGCTTCTCATCCTATCTTTAAGGGAGAGCCCCGCCCCCCTGTGAAGGACGCTCATTTCAGACGCTTGTATCCACGATCTTGTTCTTTCGGTCCACCAAAAGACCGAACCACCAAAGGTGAGCGGAGCGGGAGCATCAGTACAGCTTCTTAGTGCTATAACTATAACTGAAAGGAAATGACATCGGATCACCAAATTTGGTGTATGGGTCTCCCCCTGGGATGAATAATGAGGGATTATATATGACCCTTCCTCCTTTAAAGCTATTGTTTGCTACTCTAGAGCCCTGCTGGTGCAAGATGGCGCCCCGTGAGACAGAACCTGCTCCCCGTGTAGCTATTAACTGCTTATTCTAAGGTTTCCAAAAACGCAGCATTTTTTTTTAATTATTAAAGATAAATGATCATTAATTTATTGGTGATATGCTTAATTTCTGTTAATAGATTTTCCAAAATGTTACACACTGTACCTTTAATCGTTTAACTCACTCTTCTACACAACAGCCGGTTCTTAATGTCTCCATTCTTTCATTTTCTAAGCTGATTAATCCTAATTAGGCTTGTCGGAGGCTGGCACCCATCTCAGCCGACACTTGGCATGGGTGAGGTGCACTCCGGACAGCTCACCAGGCCATCCCAGGGCCAACACACAACCATTCACACTCACTCCTCGGTGTGATTTGGAACAGCCAATTTGGCTCCTATGCATGTTTTTGGTGCATGGGAGGAAACCGGAGTACTCGGAGGAAACCCGTGCAAGCACACAGAGACGCCCGAGCTGGGAATCGAACCCAGGCCTCCTTGCTGTATTAACCACTACACCACCAAGCCGCCGTAATGTCTCCAAACCCTTTCTATTTATCTACAGACTCTTTCAATGCTACCATGAAGTGTTTTTCAGAGAACCTTGAATTTCCCTGGTACAGATTTAGTCTTCAGTTGTGCAATAGCGCTATGCAATCTCCTTACAGCACTGCAATCATAGGAGAGGGATGTACATAAAAACTATTCATACTGTCCAAGAACACAACAGTCAACCTTGAGATAACGACTTATTTTTGTAACACCAAGCGATGACAGCAAATTATAAGGGAGTACAGTGTGTACTGTAAATTTTGATGAGGGGCAGCATGGTGGCTCAGTGGTTAGCACATCCGCCTTACAGCAAGAAGCTCCGGGTTTCATTCCCGGGCTCAGACGTTTCATTGTTCTCTCTGTAACTTGTATGGGTTTGCTCCAGGTACTCCGGTTTCCTCCTTCAGTCTGAAAACATGCCTAGGTGTGAGTTTGAGTGCGAATAGCTGTGTGTGTTGGCCCTATGATGGCCTGGAAAGCTGTCCAGGGTGTACCCTGCCCTCACCCAGACACGACTGGGATGTGTGCCAGCCTCCCCATGGCCATAATTAGGAATAAGCAGCTTAGAAAATGAATAAATGAATGAATGAATGAATTATGGGGTTATCATGAAACCAAGCATTCATGTGTATAAAATGGACTGTAATGAGGTTTTATTACGATCCATAACTACCCCTTTGCCTAAAACAGACAATAAGTGAACTTCAGAGGGGAAATTTGAGTGGCTAAAATTTTTTTCATCACGTATCCAGCCCTGCCACATGTCTAGGTAATCGATATTATCGATACTAAAACCATCTATCCAGTCTATGTGAGAACTAGGAAGTCATTATCTTCAGTGAGCAGAGAACCACCTACAGGTGTCAAACTCGAGGCCCGCGGGCCAAACCCGGCCCTCCAACTCATTTTATGTGGCCCGTGAGAGCTTTTCAAGTATATGATTATCATACTCTTTGCGTCAACCGTTACCATGAACTGTAATTCGCCATCCATCCACTAGGTGGAATCAACTTATTTTAAGTATAACTAGCTATTCAATACTCAGGAAAGATTGTAAGTGAGCTTGTTACCATGAAGCACTGTCAGAAAAGAAAAGTGAATGAAGGAAAAGAAGACAAATGTGTACACCGATAATATGTATATGCAGATTTCATGATTTCCCATTTTGAATAGATGTTGAGAGATGTTGAGTGATGTTGAGCCAGTGGTGTAGCGGTTAGAGTCCTGGGCTCATGGTCAGGAGGTTGTCGGTCCGAATCCCAGTGAGACCCCCACCGTGCTCGGACCCCTGGGCAAGGTAAAAATACTGGGAAGGGAACCTGCGATGGACCAGTGTCCCATCCAGGAGGAGTTGAACTCCGAGTCGCTTCACGCTACAGAAACCGGGGATTCTGTATATATTACACAGGAATGGTTCGCTGTCTAGAAATAAAGAACAGTTCTTCTCAGAGAAGGCGGATATTGCTGACTGCACATTGCTTTTAGCTTGGCTTGGGCGTAGCGCTCAACTGACCCGCATCTATGCATAAAATATTCATAAGTACATTCGTACTTCACATTGGACTTGAAACTAAACAAATTTCCCAAATAATGCGACTTATAGTCCAGTGCGACTTATATATGTTTTTTTCCCTCTTTATCATGCATTTTTGACTGATGCGACTTATACTCCGAAAAATACGGTAATGTCTCTGGAATAAGTTGCCACTTGACCATGTACTGAAGAATTTTATGTGATTCCCTCTTCTCTATTAACATTATCAATTAGGCTGCAAGCATCTAACTTCACCAGTTAACTCCTGCAAACTAGTTAAACTGGAATGAAGGGTTTCTTGAACTGAATGTGGATGAGTCCATTGACTACGGTTTCTAAAACCGGGGATCTCTGAGAAAAGTAATTTGGAAGGCTGAAATGCTTTTATACAGATATTCACACACACACACACACACACACACACACACACACACACACACACACCATTAAAGCTTGAGCGAGCTCTACCACAATGTTCATCAGTACACAGACTTTTAAACCTCTGTGTTGTTCTTAATTAGCCCCTGTTTCTCAGAGAGACTGATCCAACAAACGCATGGGGAGAGTCGGCTATTCAAATGATGCTGCATAGCAGGGGGTTTTCCAACACATAGCCCTGCCACCGAAATTATTTTTGCATGATACTGGATGTTTTTTTTAAGGGACTTAGTCACACTGCTTGTAAAAACTGAAGCACCAAAGACATGGCTTGACAAGGTATTTTTTTCTCGAGGCTGTCTTTTTTTCACCCTGTTGCTGTCTTGTTATTTTGGCATTGCTTTACAAATCTGTCATTGGCTCCGTGCATACAAGGTGCAGAGAGAAAGACAAACAGAGAAAACGAGGGTGGAGAGAGAGAGAGAGAGAGAGAGAGAGAGTGAGTGAGAGAGAGAGAGTGAGAGAGAGAGTGAGAGAGAGAGTGAGTGAGTGAGACAGAGAGTGAGAGA
>JAQNCB010000003.1:12822644-12835151 GCA_030068295.1 Euristhmus nudiceps
GGGGGGCATGAAACTGTGTTTATGACAGTCATTTGAACAAATATGACATCCTGCAAAATAATCGTATGAATAACCTCACACCCAGGGCCAAAACATGTTTACGGCTCCGGTTCTTTATTAGCTTCTTACAACATGCACTGGAGTTCGGCTGACTGTTATATATTTGAAAGCAGTATCAGAAGTATCTCGTAAGAAGATGACTCAGTGATGGCGAGTTGCATATGTTAACACCCTCCTCATCCTGTTCTGCAGACATGCGAGTCTGCGTTTGCCACGAAGGACCGGCTGCGCGCTCATATGATCAGACACGAGGACAAAGTTCCCTGCCACATTTGCGGAAAACTCCTCTCTCCTGCTTATATCACGGATCATATGAGGGTCCACAACCAGTCTCAGCATCACGTGTGTCACCTGTGCAACCGCAGTAAGTTTTAATCTCACAGAAGTTTCGAATATGAATGACTTCACCTCTCTGATGTGTGGGTTACGGTTTGCTCTGATGAGTTTTATCAAGTCTTTCCATAAATCCAGATACAGGGACTTCACGAAATGAATCAGCAAAACCGATAAAAACAGGGCAGCTTATAGCGTCCAAAACCCGATCAGACTGACAAGCCAAACTCGATTCAGCTTTGAGGAGGCGCATGCACGACACGGCAGCGTGACGGCGCCCCCAAGTGGTGAAATCATGCAGCGGCATGACACAGTCATTCATTTATTTGCAGAACCAACTAAATCAACAACCTAATTCATCGCCAACTCTTTTATTAATCGTTTTCTATCGATTTTATTGATTCGTTGTTGCAGCCCTAAAATAAAGTGTAAGAAATGCCTTGACTTCCGCCTTTTCTGCCATGAATGCTGTTATGTCAGAGCCGAGTCCCAAACCGGAATCGGTGGTGAGCCTGCCACCTTTCCCTTAACTTTTTACCTATTTAATAGTGAAAGAGTTAAGTGAAAGGCCGCAAGGTCACTACCGACTCGGTTTGGGACGTGGCTCTTTGAAATCTCGCAAGCTGATTGGTCGAGACGAATTTCCCAGCTGAAGAAGAGGCTGGGATCCAAATGCGAGTCAGTAGTGACCCCTCGTGGCATTTTGCTGAACTTTTTCTATATATTTTTTATATTTATTTTTATTTTTCGATGAATATTTGAAAAAATCCACGATGCACTGAAGCCGTAAAACCTAAAGCGTGATATAGGGCTGATTGTAATCTAAATATTTCGGCACTGCCGAAACATGGAGCTCCGAAAATGTTTGCAGTTAAAAAAAAAAACTTGCTATAGTATAACTTGTTGTCTTTTTAATGCTATTTGAAAACTTGTTTCTCCTCAAAAAGAAAAAAAACCATTGACTAAACAAGACAATTTCTGTAAAGTGCAAGCGCACTCAGCGCCAAGGATGGAGGCGTCAATAAAATTCGAGCCTAGGGCTTTACAACATTGGCATGGCGTTATGACATTTGCATTCGCACGCAGAAAAAGCCAAAGTGTTCTGAAGTACAAAGGAAACGAGTTGAAGGGATCACCGTTGTCAGATACAAAGTTTAGTGCAAAAGAGGAAATCTGAGGCACTGTTCTTTGCCAGTAATATAAAATGTCTTTATTTACTTAAAGACTTTTGTGCACATGTAACTGTGAGTTGAGAACCAACCCACGCATGAGAGTAATGTGAAGGGAACACATCCTGGAGATATGTGAATTTATTTATATGTATATATTTTTGGTGCCATTAAAAGCACTAGGAACATCCTTAAAATATGAACAATGCCCCAGAAAGATGTACAATTTAAAATATTTTTAGCCTTTTCTTTTCTTTTATTTATTTATTTGCCCTTCGGCGTCATTTCCACTCCTACATTTAAATGATCTATCTGTAGTTTTATAACTATCTACCTTTTGGTGTGTTCATTTCCCCCCATTATTTTATCAAATATAACATGGAATTTAAAAAAAAAAATTTTTTTTACTTTTTTTTTTTTTAGCCTTGGTTTACACTGCGGTGTGTTGTCCACGATTTCAAAAAGTGGGGCGCTCCATGATTTATGATCACGCTTGGAGCACAATTGGGGTATAAAAATGGGGCAGGGCGCATTCGAGATGAAACTTGAAGGATCAGTGTTTCCTAGTTCATCGAGATCCCCTACATCACTTTATGTGTCAAAGCATAATGAGTCCCTCGTCCTCTAAGAGCTTATCAAGGCAGATGCAAACCAACGCTAAAATTACCCTGCCTTGCAGTCTTTAAGTAAAGCTAACTTCCTAGCTTAGCTTAGCTAGTGCTAGCACTTACTTCTGCCAAGTGAGGTGTGACTAAATGTTCAGGTGTTTAATTTCGATATTGAAATTTCATGAATGGAAAAAAATGTTCTGTTATTTGAATACAGGAATAAAAATTATAAAATGCTGGTGTTCTATCCGATTCATCGATTAATTCGAAAATATAATGAACCAATTAATAGATCATTAAAATAATCGTTAGTTGCAGCCCTAAATTAATAGACGATTCCACCGAGCTCTCTCGGAATCGTGACGATTCGATCCCACAACCCTAATGCTCATTGCTCATCACGATTCTCTCAAATAATGGGGATCGTGCCCCAATGTAAACCAACAACAAATTCTGTGGTGGCGTATTTTTATAATGGTAGCAGATATGAAGGAACCCTCTGTAATAAGTCCAGAAATATGACCTAGAAAATGTGTGACCAAGAAGGAACCATTTGGTACGTAATCTGATATTATTCATGTTTAGATCCATATTTGAATCTGATATTATTATTATTATTATTATTATTATTATTATTATTATTACCCTCCAGGCTTCACCACGCTGACGTACCTGCGAGTTCATGCTCAGAAGCACCATGGGCAGGAGTGGAAAGAGAGCAGTCTGGGCCGTGGCTCAGGGCCTGGTGGGGTGCTACTGTGCCAACTGTGTGGGGTCCACTGCAAGACTCCCACCCAGCTCCAGGGTCACATGGCTACGCATGCCAACCAGGCAGATCCTACGGTACAAGACCCCATCAGCAGCAGCAGCACTTTAGCAGGCACGGTTTCCACAGTCTCCCCTGTCTCCAGTCCTGCAGCCACTGTGGGCCTGCTGGTGACTGACTGCTCTAGCATCGCTGCCCAGAGCCACAGCTAACCCCAGGCTGCAGGGGCAGAGATGGGGAAGGGCCGGGGCGGGGGGGGGAATAAAGCACAGCAGAATATAGGAACAGGTGACGTCTGCATCCAAGAACACTTGTCCTGTTTGTTTGTTTGTATATGCTGTCTGGATGTGATAAAGTGGTTGTGCGCTCTCCAAATACAATAACGTTTTAATCTCTTCTATAGGCTGTTACTTCAGAACATGTCGCATTGGACATTTTGCATCCTCCTCCATCTATGCTGCCTCTGAGCCTGCACACGGTCAGCATGAGCTCGCTGACGTTTTTAACAGCGAATCTGAAAAATGCAAGAAATTTTAATCAAGTGCTCAAAGGGTTTTGCTCTACTTTGGTAACTACGGAGATGGACAGTTGGATTAAGTGATGCAACACCTCCTAGTTATGTCAGTAGTTACCCAAGGGATAGGTAGTGATGAAATCGAGACTGTCGGGTGTTGACCCAATTTATTTATAACCTGTCTCTCGTGATCAGGAATATAGAATGTCGAGACTGATTTTTAGCTATCCAATTGATTACCAGTGTATGTTTCCTTCAGTATTTCAGTAAACAAACAAAACAAACAAAAAAAGCCAAATAGAATAAAGGAACCTGCCCTTACTGCAGCACTTTTAAGCTGCGTCTTTATAGGAGATCTGCAGCTGTGAGCGAGGGGCTTCAAACGATGTATCATTTCCTGCCGTAAATTCCTGATGCCTGTAAACTGTTCAATTAGAGTTAAATGTACAACATAGGAGTCACTTGTATTGTTTATTATGTGTGGATATAATGAACTATTGTTGAATAGCGCTTTTTTTTTTTTCTTTCCCAAGAAATCTCATTTAATGTTAATTTATCTTTAAGCTTTTAACTAAGGACGTGGACGTTTTTGATGTTGCTTGAGAAGCTGCATAATGCTCTATCCTTTGACCCATGTTTGTGTTTCAAGCTTTGTTGAACGCCAAATTTTTGCTGTCGCCGTGACAATATCTAAATTAATCAATGTACAAATGACAAACATGCACCTAATTATACTTACTTTAACTAAACTGGGTAATGCTTGTCAATTATTTTCAACAGAGAATTGATGAGCCAAGTGTGTTTGGGGTCTGGTTTTTGTATTTGACAATTATTGCCTTTTGTGTGAGCTACGCGGAAGGTACTGCGCCGTGCCGATTTTCGTTCAGCAGGAAATTGTGTGCGTGTGTTTCTGTCCACATTCCACGATTGGTCCTAGTAATAAGCCCACTAATGAAATAGTAACTAATGTCATAACAGGAGTAATGTTGTTAGAAACATGTAATTAAGGTAATGTAACATAAGTTTACGCCCTATTATATAACAAGGATGTTATTACTTTTGTATATTATTACACGTTAGACGTAATATCTACCGAATCCCAAAAAGAAGCTGCGGGCGGAGTATACGGGTTGTTGTCACATCTATGAAAGCCCCTGGGAGGATCCCATCTGGTGATTTCGGGGGGTGGGGTCTATAAGTACCAGTTTAAGTGTACAGGGATCTAGAACCTATTAGAAACATGATATCTATAATTTAATAATACTAATAGGCCTAACATACTCTCAACCTTACAATAGCAATCCTTATTTTTAAACATTTAAATTTGGGAGTTGTACTACACTAAGCTTATCATCTCTGTGCAGATTGATAGTTCAATGTGACATTATATACAGTACAGTATATCAGTTGGTGTCATGTGAAAAATCAGTGAATGCATTTGTTTGCTCCACCAGGCATTCGCTGAAATTTGGGTGGATGGCACTGAATAGACCCCCAGATGGAATGTATAGAGTCTGAGGTGAATAATCATTTTGTTGTATTTACTACATGGGGATGATCAGAGTGTTTTATGTCTCATTTGCCAAGCTGCTTAATCCTACTAGATTCGACGAGGAGACTGGAGGCTATCTCAGCCAACACCGGGCGAAGGTGGGTGACACCCTCAAGAACTTGCCATACTATTGTAGGCTCACTCACAAACATTCACATCCACATTCATTCATCCATTAATTTTCTGAACTACTTAATCCTAATTAGGGGCGCGGAGAGGCTGGTGCCCATCTCAGCCGACTCTGGGCAAAGGCAGAGTAAACCCTGGACACCTCACCAGGCCACCGTAGGGCAGAAACACGGTGCCGGAGATGCAGCTACTCTTGACAAAAGTCAGCGATGGTTCTTTTACATCCCTCTCACCACAGACAGTGAGAGACACGGTGGCCTTTGATAACCCAGTTAGCTGTACTGGGGGGACAGCAGTGGCAATCCCATGATAGTGGGGCCTCGGGATCAGTAATCCAGCACCCTACCACTGGGCCACCACTGCCTCTTATTGGTTTATTATCGATTCAAAATATTATTAACTTATCTGCTGGTAATGATGGATAAGTCAGCTTGTAGTAGAATACCAGGAATTATTTGATGGCTTTCCAACAATCAAAAATGAAACTAGGTGACATTCCATGTCCCAAGAGTCAGAGTCAGTAGCTGAGGATCAGTCCGACAGAACCCATGCCTTCGGCCACCACCAAACTCACAACGCACCCAACCTCTACAGCCCCTCCCACAGGTGGTAGGTCCATGGGAGGGCAGACCCATTTCTCCTTTTCAGGATGCGCTCCATGGGCAGAAGCCCAACCGCCAGACAAGCCCCTTCCCCAGGTCTGTCTCGGGGGGGGGGGTGACCCACATCCGGGCAAAGGAAACTGTATTCTTTTGAACCGCGCTTACTCTGGACCTTCACCTAGGACCTGTTTTCCTTGGATGACCCTACCAGG
Organism: Euristhmus nudiceps; assembly: GCA_030068295.1. NCBI lineage: Eukaryota > Metazoa > Chordata > Actinopteri > Siluriformes > Plotosidae > Euristhmus > Euristhmus nudiceps. The sequence goes on from JAQNCB010000003.1 coordinate 12,828,590, forward strand.
GGCATGATGCCCCCAACAATATAGCTCCTCGGCTCATTGGGACACGCAAACCCCTTCGCCACGATAAGGTGGCGATTCAAGGAGCGGAAAAGGCCCAGAACACGCTGGAACGACTTTGTCTCTCAGCTGGTCTGGGAATGCCTCGATGTCCCCCCCCGGAAGGGCTTGAGGAATTGGCTGGTGAGAGGGACATCTGGACCTCACTGCTTAGGCTGCTGCCCAACGCTCGATTAAGCGGAAGAAGATGATGATGAAAAAGAAACCATTTTGAGTAAATAATGTCTATTATACCCCAGATCATGAACCAATCAGATTGTCCTCTTCCCATGTAGCGTATTCTAATATATAACTCTGGCATATGCTTAAAGCTTCAGTTGGGATTTTTTTTTTTTTTTTTGGCGAAGAAATAACCATCTGTGAGGATACATATCAGATCATTTAAAAAGGCATTTTGAAAAATTACGAATGACATGAACCTCTGGTCTAGAAAGCTATATGTAAGGTCCTGATGTGGGACGTTCATGAATATTGGATCGGAAAGGACCTTAAGGGGTTAATTAAATAATTCCACTGTTTACAAAACCCACTATTTGATTCATAATCCAAAAGAAAGACTAATCTGACTTCATGCACCTTTTAAATGAACATGGTTTCATGATTTCGCAGACAATACTTGCCAACTTGTTTACAGATTAATTGATTTCGTACTTCCTGAAAGGCAGTCATGGTTCGAGTGTGTTTAAAACGACCAATAGCTTGATATTTAACTCTCGCCATCACAGTCGGTAAGCAAAGTGGAGGCTATAGAAATGGGCTCTGTCTTTCCATTTGTACAAATTGTTTGTCCATTCATTCATTTTCCCAGCTGCTTACTCCTAGTTAGGGTCACGGGGAGGTTGGTGCCATCTCAGCCAACTCTGGGTGAAGGCGGGGTATATCCTGAACAGATCGTCAGGCCATTGCAGGGCTGTCCAAATTGTTAGTGTGATAAATTGGAAAGAAATTTTATAAAATTACCATAGTTAGTGAAATGGAATTGTATATGAGTCACCTTGACGTTGTTTAAAAGGTCACAGGGTCACTTTTTATATATTGGACTTGTTAATTCCTGTTAACAGGATAACTTTAGACGGAAATTAGACAGAATCTCCAAATTTGGTGGATGGGTTCCACTCAGGAAGGTCTCAGTTGAGATTGAGTGGGTGTCATCTTGACTTTGTTCCAAGGTCACAGCAGTCAAGTTAGTTAATTTTTTTTCTTGGTTGGGCTTCTGTATGGTGAACCAAAAAACTTCCGACATTTCAAAAGTAAATAAAAAAGTTGAAAGATAATCAAAGTATTTGCACACATGGTATTTCATTCAATACAGTTTTATGAATAACTATTTGTACTCATGAAACTTGGTGAGGCAGGAGAGGCAGCGCTAAGGTCTGTTAGTAGCCCAACCCAAACTTGAACATCTTGAGTGTGAAGAACTCAATGTGTGCAGGAGATAGCTGCTGTTCCACCTGTAGAGCCATGGCAGCCTTCAGAAATCACCTCCAAGCGTGTATAGAAAGTGATGGCCAGCATTCCGAGGATGTCGTCTTTAAAAACGTGATGAATAAAAACTGTATTGAATGAAGTTTAATTTGTACAAATAATAATAATTTAATGATTTTTTTTTATTTACTTTTGAAATGTGGGAGTTTTTTATTTTATTACATACATCTTGACCTTCGTATTTTGGCAAATATCAAATTGAATAGTGGTCGCTCAGTAGTTAAGGCTCTGGGTTACTGCTCTAAAGGTTGGAAGTTTTAATCCTATTAGCACTATGCTCCCACTGTTGGGTTCCTGAGCAAGACCCTCAGCTGCTCAGTTCTTATAAAAAAAAAAAAGATGAATGTTAGTTTCTCTGGATAAGAGCGTCTGCCAAATGTCGTAAATGTAAACAGTCCTTCCAGCAGGATTGTCTGCACCCCTGTGGTTCATTTTAACTAATAAAAGTAGTAAATACTTCAGTTTGCCCTGTGACGGCCTGGCGTGATGTCCAGGGTGTACCCTGCCGTCTCCCAGAGTCGGCTGAGATGGGCACCAGCCTCCCCGCGACCCTAATTGGGATTAAGTGGTTCAGAAAATGAATGAAATACTAAAGGTAAAGTTTTAATATCAGTGCAAACACCTCCTCCCCCTTCAGAAAGTTCACACATTGGAAAGAGGCATTGTCTGGCTAGTCTGTGAGTGTGGTCCAGAAACTGCGCCAGATTAAAGAGTTTGGTACCACACCAGAATGGAAGGATGCCGTTTTTACTGGAGCCTACATGGTGTCATGACTCAGTCCCTAATAGGGCGGTTTCTGGTGACGTCATCAACCTGCACAGTTTTATGTCAGAGACACAGAACTGCTGCGCTGCTTAGAACTAGTTCATTATTCCCATGAAAATCATGGACCTGAACGCAATGCCGTATTGCAAGGGAAACTATTGTAACGTGGAGGGTTGTCACAATAAGTCTGAGGACGACAGTAAAATGTTGACAAAGAGACAATACTACAGACTGCCGGCTGTTATAACAAATCAAGGGAAGGAGCGTGAAGAGTTGAGCTCAGAACGGAGAAGACTACGGCTAGCTGCACTTAGCCAGAATGTTCACGGGAAAAACTGTGAATAAAAAGATATTTGGTTCAGTCTGATCATGTCCTTTCATTCATAATATTCATTTCTGTTTTCCTCTCCTGGTAACTTTTCTTTTGAATTGTGATAACTTTCGGCAGTCTGGGCAGAACTGCTCGCCCTTTTTAAACCAATGCATAATGAGTGAAACCCCTGAACGGCACATTTACAATCATCACATCCAACCATCACTATATGTATATATATAATTTTTGATGCTAAAACTGGCCATGTAGGTTTTTATAATGAATACTGAAACTATTTCAGCTATTTTAGCTTTATTTTAGCTATTTACCTGTGCAATCACATTTTCGAATGCTATCGAAGCTTTCTCTCTGACGAAACCAGCTACAAAATAGGAATAAACCTCTGTGCTCTTGTAACACCGCAAATCTTCCTCGTGAACAACAGGTTGATAATATCCATGCATGAGACACTCGCAGAAGTTCCACGTTTTCTGACCAGTTTTCAAGTTCGTATGGGTCTCCTCTCTTCTCCTCTACTTAATACATCAGTAATACTTCATCTGTACGTCTTTCTCTGGTTTCATGCTTCCTCTCGACATTTTCATACGGAAATATTCGGAAAAACAGGACGCCGTTGTGCAGTGAAGCGCATTGTTTGCTACTGGGAGTGTCTCCACAATGGACCCCGGGGGCGTTGCTAGGAGTAACCAGGACGCGGTGAAACCGCCCTATATCTGCCCTGTTTTCGTGTAAAAAAAAAAAAAGTGATGTCCTATTTCATAGTCCAAGTGAAATGAGAGTGCTAAATTCATTAATTTATTCATTTTCTGAGCCACTTAATCCTTAGGGTCGCGGGGAGACTGGTGCCCATCTCAGCCAACTCTGGACGATGGTCAGGGTACACCTTGGATAGCTCACGAGGCCAGCGCAGGGCCAACACACAACTATTCACACACACATTCACACCTAAGGGAGATTTGGAACAGCTACTTAGCCTACTGTACATGTTTTGGGCTGTAGGAGGAAACTGGAGTACCCGGAGGAAACCCACGCAAGCACGGGGAGAACATGCAAACTCCACACAAAAACGCTTAGGCTGGGTGTTAAACTGAGGTGGTGAAATGGTTAATATTTGCCCTCATGCCTTGTTTACACCAGTAGTCCTCCTTCCCCTCCCCCATTCTCACTACGTACATCCATCCCCAGCTCCTCCTCCTCCTGCCACTGTTTCCAACAGCTGATTGCAGATAAAGAGAAAGGCACAGAAAGCTTTAAGTCCACAGAGGGGGGAAAAAAATAGGAGTTGAGTTCAGGCAGGGGGACAACATTAAAACGATGGACTACAACAACCTACCCGCATCTAGAACAGTGTTTGTTTGGATCATTTAACAGTGGGACACCCTGACGCTAGCGACAAACCGGCTTCGTGGGTCTGCTAACGCTAACTTTGCAAACACCCGAGAGATAAAGAAGCGTCGGCAGTTTACGGTCTTTCTGAACGAGGAAATGTTTTAGGCTCGAAATATATGTTTGTGTTGACAGTTTTTCCCTCTTACGCTTGTACGTACGTACGGTCTTTTAATGGAACTGTTTGTACTTAGCCGGCTAACCAAGCTGAGCTCGGGCTAGCTAGCAAACAAACAAAGATGTTTAGCTAAAGTCGCTTTGCTAAACAACCAGAATACCAGACGTTTAATTGTGTATCCTGTCTGAATAAGTGTTTATCTGGACATTTAGCTGTGTTGGTGTCGTTATTGACAGTTTTTTACACAATAATATAAGAAAATTACCTCAGCATTTAGGTTAGCTCGCGTCTTGTGGCGTCGCGTGCCGATTAGCCGACTAGCTCAGCTACCTAGACAACCGTTTATGGTCTGTGCGGACAAACAGACCGACCGTCCGTCGTGTCTCAATGATTATTTTCCTTCTTAGCTCTTGAGGAAATGCTCCATGCGTCCTCTGTGGTATCCTATTCAGATCAAAGTGAACCCGAACTCACCATAACTACCTCACCGAGTTTATTTGAGCTATTTAAGAGTAAAGTTAGGTGTGCGCGCGCTTGAGACGATGAGCGACTCGGACAGTATTTAGCTGCGTCTGTTGTCGACAAGTGCAAGCACGGGGATGGTGTTTTAACGTCCGTGTGTTTTAATTATCCAGAATTTTAAGCGTTCTTTTTATTATTATTATTATTAATGGGATTAATACGCGTGGCTGAAGGTCGCCAATCCTCCTGGACCGCCGGCTCGTTCTAACAGAAATGGCCTTCCATGGCTCCTCTCGGCCCGCTGTGTGTGGAAACTTGTTCCCAGCGTCGGATTTGGGCCACAAATATTTCTGTGTGAACAGTTCAGGAAGTACCGCAGCCTGCAGTGGACTGAACGGCTCCCAGAACCCAGCCGGGCCGAGTCAGCCAGCGGAGACCCCGCGACACCCGTCGGCCATCGGAGGCAGCACAGGTGGCGGGGCTGCGGTGCCTCAGCCTCACAGCAGCCCGGCCAGTGAGGTACCCTGCCCGGCTGAGATGGAGCCCGACAGACCGATCGGTTACGGAGCCTTTGGTGTTGTGTGGTGAGTGCAGCAAGCTCCAGCGCTTTAACTGGGCCGCTGTGCACGTGTTCTGATTTCCCCCTGATACATAACCTGTCGCGGAGGAACAGCAGCAGTGTTGATGTATGGATTTACCCCGTCCATAGGTCGGTGACGGACCCCCGGGATGGACGCAAAGTCGCTCTGAAGAAAATGCCGAATGTCTTCCAGAATCTGGTCTCCTGTAAGCGCGTCTTCAGGGAGCTCCGCATGTTGTGCTTCTTCAAACATGACAACGTGAGGCTGCTATTTTTTTTTAGCTCAATTTAAGGGCCTGGAGGATCCAGCCTGCAAATGACTACACCATAATCATTTTTGAATTCCCAGGACTTCCGATCCAACCCAGTTTCAGCAAACCATAATTTCGAATCAATGTCAGAAGAAATCTGATGTGATGAAACGGGATGAATGTGGGTAGCATATAAATGTTGTGTGTGTTTGGGGGGGCATTAACAGAAAATTTAGTGCGCCTCCAACCAAAAAACGGCTGGTGACCAAATTCTACCCGATTGTTTTTGTCCCCCTTGAGTTAAATCTTAGGGTGTCTGCTGCTCAGATGCCGGGGAAACTCAGAAATCTGCTTACACCGGGCACCATGTCCACTGTCTCCAGCGTGGGGGAGGTTGTGGGAATGAATTGTGATCTTGAGGGAACATGGTGGAATCGTGGCGATGGTGTTGATCGTGGCCGTCAAAAAAATGTTCCGTGATTTTTAAGATGTATTACAGTTTGACACCAGTAGCAATAGAGCATGTGAATTGTAGTGGAGCATAACAGACTTTGATGCACTCGCTTAATTGTAGGGAATCTTGATGAGCTTGGCAACATGATTCCTTCGCGCTGACAAATCTTGGTTCTCTACCTTTTAAAATTTTTTTTTTTTTTTAATTGCAGACATCATGCCCGGTATAAATCCAGGATAATGCATTAGTTGCAATCGCAAAACATTTCAAGGCGTGCTAATCCTTTTTACATTCAATTCAAATTGAAGTACAGTCACCCCTCGCTATATTGCGCTTAAGTGCATCACAGATTTTTAAAAAATATTCATCGAAAAATAAGGAAGAAGTTCAGGAAAATGCTGCGAGGGGTCGCTACTGACTCGGATTCGGATCCCAGCCTCTTTTTCTTGTGTTACACGAATGCTGGGAAATTCGTCTCGACCAATCAGCATGCGAGATTTCAGAGACCGTGTCCCAAACCGGAGTCGGTAGAGACCTTGCGGCCTTTCCCTTAACTTTTTCACTATTAAATAGGGAAAAATGAAGGGAAGGCAGCAAGTTCACTACCGACTCTGGTTTGGGACTCGGCTCCCAAACACATTTCTTACACTTTATTTACATCTATGTACAA
>JAQNCB010000003.1:12856681-12871365 GCA_030068295.1 Euristhmus nudiceps
TGGAAAAAAATATATATATATATATGTACATATTATAATATTTCATATGTACTGCACGTTTGATGATAAATAATTCTATTAGTTAGGATTCTCTGTCTTTACTCTATTTTACGAATGGCTCACCAACACTTTTGGTTATTTTGACTTGCGATTGGCTTAGCATCTTGTCAGTCAAACAGATCCTCCAATAGACGAGGTGCAAACCAGCAGACTGGGTTTCTTCCATCCAATCCCTGCTCTCCAACTGGTTTCTGCGGCGGAGATTTAAAAGTGAAATGAAGCTCGCAGGAACATTTACGGAACTGGAGAGCCGCTGGGTTGCATGGGAGCTGTGTGTTCCACAGGTGAGCTTTCAAAAAAAAAAAAAATCCTTTAGTGTCAGGTATATTTTAGTTTCCTGTGTGCTTAGGCAGCTGACTAGATAAACAAAATTAAAGTCTATTAACATGCACAGCTAATGAGAAGACATACAGAGATGTAATAGCTTATATAATAGAATTAATCATAGATAGATAGATAGATTATAGGATGGTTTCAATGAGTCTAAATCTTTGAGCTGTGTTTTATAATTGCCTTCATGGTCATTCTGAGGATTATCCACTATAATAATTCATAATAATATCATGCTTTTAATATGGTGCTTTATTACTGTTTATTATATACAGTATTTAATCACTGTACTTTTAAATACAGCTTTTAAAAGCACTTATACTTCTGTATTTTACATTCATTCTGATTGTTAAATTCTTACCCATAAATTAATACAGCTAGCATTGGTAAAATTTAACCTGGTCAATTTTAATACCTATCCATACCACTGCATTTCTTTCCACACAACTTTCTCATTGTTTTATTGTAATCTATTTCTAATAATTTGTTTCATATCTCATGCTACATAACCAATGGCTTTCTCATAGGCAGCACCGACAACGCCTTTCTACTAACCTTCTCTATTAAGGTGCCCAAGCAGCATGTTGCCTATTTGACTCTGTATTTAAAAGTCAAATGTACCTCAGGGCTCAGCCCTGAGCTCCGTCTCATTCTCTGTATTCTGCTCTCATGTAGATGTAAAAAGTCACGATGAAAAAAAAAAAACCTGCTGAGTAGTACTAGATACAAATAGGTATACATTGTGTCAGACCTGTTTAACTGATCACCAAAGAGGAGTAATGTGGCTCTACCAGTTATATTTCTCCTTATCGCAAAGTACATCATATTACAGTGCCCTCATATAAAATATACCTTTTAGCAAAGAATACAAAACATTTAATACAAAAAAAAGGGATTTTAATACCAGTGTAACTCTGGTTAGTTGTCTATCTTCATGCTGTCCCATCCTAGATTTCGCCTTGTTTTGGGTGTTTATATTTGTCTGAAGTGGTACCAGTAAATGGTAACAGGGGCTCAGTGGTCCAAAAATCAGGGGTTCAAGCCCTAGTACCACCAAGCTGCCACTATTTGATGCTCAGTTGTGTTAAAATGATAAGGGTGTCTGCCAAATACCATAAGAAGTTAGTTTGAAGCTGATTTTGATTATTGAACTATTAGAAATTACCAATGTAAAATATACTTAGATTAAATCATAAATTGTTCAGCATCAACGAACCTACAATCAGCCCGACATCTATACGGCTTATCCATCATCCATCATGGACACAGGAGAACCTGGATCCAATCCCACTTGAATTTGGGAGGGACGTGAGGTACACCCTGAACAGGTTTCTGATCGGACACATACATAAAACAACCATTCATACTCCCATTCACAACTATGAGCAATTTTGAGTAGCCAGTCAACCAAATATTCATGGATATGGGTTGTTGGAGAAAACTAGAGTACCCTTTAGGAAATGCACGCAATACCAGGGAGAACCTGCAAACCCCTCTACAGAACAGCCCCTGGCTGAGATTTGAACTCAGAACCTTTTCGTTATCAGGTCACTAAGCTCGCTGCAAACTACAGTATGGTTCTAAATAGTTTTTCCAAAGGTGCATTCAGCCCGAACAGTTCTGGCAGTTTTTTTTTCAGAGGACTGCTCTACCACTTCCTGTGGAGAGGCAGTACTTCCTACTGGCAGTGTGAATTATGAAAGGATGTAAACCAGCCTTGGACATACCAGGAAATATTTTTAAATTTCACTTGGATGTGCCAAAATCTCCTAAAATTCTAGCCACCTATAAATTTGGCAAAATCTACACTTCACTTTCTGTCTCTTTGTCCATTTTTTCAAAGCTAAAAGCTAATGCAAGGACTATTTTTTTACATTGTGGGATATTAAGCATGGTGCTTACTGGTGCTGCACTGTACACTTACTTCACTCATGGATCTTTTAGTGCTAGGATAGAAATTACCCTGAAGCAGAAGCTAAAAATGACCTAAAATGGCATCATAAGAACCAAAATTGTCCTCTGTTCCTGCAATAAAAAAAATACAGTGTAATGGGGTACATCCTCCAACAGTTATAAGAACTACGAGAAGTTCCTCCGCTCAGAATACACCTTAAATCATATTAACAGTGGTCTCTAGTAATAATAAATATATATCATGACCACTCATCACTAATTTGCTGAACCACTTAGCCTATTAGGGTCGTGGGGAGCCTGGATCCTCTCTCAGCTGACTAAGGGCGAAGGTGGGTTCACCCTGAACAGCTCCCCAGTTCATTGCATTGCCAACACACACACACACACACACACTCTCTCTCTCTCTCTCTCTCTCTCTCTCTCTCTCTCACACACACACACACACACACCTACAGGCAATTTGTAACAGTCAAATAGTTTAATGTGCATCTCTTTGTGATATGGGAGGAAACAGGAGTACCCAGATGAAACCCACACATACATGGGGGAACATGCATACTCCTCATATAGAAACGTTTTGGGGCTCGAACCCAGGATCTTCTTGCAGTGAGTTGGATGTGCTAACCACTACGCCACCATGCTGCTTTACCATAACCAGTCTTAATTATTAATTTCGCTGACATAAGTACATTCATTGATTCATTTTCTGAACCGCTTGACCCTAATTAGGGTCGCGGGGAGGCTGGCACCCATCTCAGCCGACTCCGGGCGAGGGCGGGGGTACACCCTGGACAGCTCTCCAGGCCATCACGGGGGCGACATAAGTACATAACAAGTACTTATGTAATAACAAGTATGTTATATATTTACCATTGTGTTTCGGGGTATTGGATAGAGCAGGGGTGCTCAATCCTGCTCCCGGAGAGCTACCTTCCTGAATATGTTCGCTCCAACCCGAATCATGCCCACCTGACCATCCAGTCATCTAATCAAGGCTTCAGACTTTGAAATAAAGACTCTGAAAGCCTTGATTAGATGACTAGATGGTGTGGTGGGTGTGATTAGGGTTGGAGCGAACATATCCAGGAAGGTAGCTCTCCGGGAGCAGGATTGAGCACCCCTGGGAGAGAGGGATAGAATAATTGCCGGCTACTGCTTATGATTTGGATTCTTATATTTGACATTGGTAGTTAACACCAGCAATGGCGTAGTGGTTAGCACAGCCGCCTCATAGCAAGAAGGTTTGAGGTACAAGGCCCCGGGCATTTTTCAGTAAAGTTTGAGTTTTTCAGGGTGTACCCCACGTTTGCCTGACACAGGCACAGCCTCCCTGCGACCCAAATAGGAGTAAGTGGGTCAGCAAATGAGTGAGCTAGCTAGCTAACACCATAGGCTAACTGCTTGTTAAACCTTAGGGTTTCATGATGACCTTCACTGGGTGTCAGTGCTAAATTCTGTAAATAAAGTGATTTAAAGGGAAATATATTGGGGAAAAAATGTTACCAAGTTTGACTATAGGTCAGTCTAGTGAGCTGTGTGTCCTTTAACGCTATGCTATTAACCCCTGCTCATTAGCTAATCCAAAATGACTGACCTCACTGAGGTGATGTGATGAGATGTGATGTGATGTGATATGATAGGATGTGTGGCGAGCTTCAGCAAGAAATAACAGTTTGATTTCATCTATGGGCGAATAAGAGTGTTGTTTATTAAGCGTGTAATATGGAGTTAGACCTATAGGGCGCTGTGTTGTTATGGAGGATCAACCTGAGTGAAGAGGAGGAGGCGGATGCTTGTGAAAGCCACCTATGCTAGCTAATATTCCCTCTCTTAGACCCTGGAGGCGGTCGAGTCTAAAACCGCTGTTATCCCCCCCTCCTGCGCAGGCTCCCTACATTACGGTAATGGATTAGCACGAGCTCGGTAGTCCACTAGATGTGTGAAGACGTTTGGGAGGCGACCATGGCGCGTCACGTTGCCTCAGATCACCCGTAGCGTTGTAATAATTTAGATATTTTGGTTTGTTTCTCTTTTAAGAAGAAGAAGAAGAAGAAGCTCAGATTATTTTATTTTGGACCCAATAAATCACTTGGACTTCAATAAGGTTCGTGCACGAGCACCGGCTCCGGTGTTAAGGTCTCCCATAATTGCTTGGGCTTCGGTTCAGAGAGTTTATCTCCTCACTACTGCAAATATATATGTATATATACATAGATAATAATGATATGTCGTCTGTTTTTGTGTTAAATTGCCTGTTTTTCGGACCTAAAGTCGTATATCCTATCCTGACAGGATTCTGTCAGAGCTGCTCGTGAAGGCGCGCGCGGCCTCAATTCATCAGCGGTGTGATTCATTTTCAGGCTCGCGCTGAATTTGTTTTCACGGTTCACATTGCACCGAAATTAAGAGCCATTACTGCGAAATTAAACAAAAAAAAAAAAAAAAAAAAAACAACCACCCGCTTTACGTCTTTGAGGGAAATATTGTCGAAGCTGAGTGTGTGTGTGTGTGTATTTATGCGCAGTCTGTTAGCGGTGTGAAAATCTTGCTTTTGCCCCACGCGCTGCCGAACTGAGGATGGAGATGCAGTGCCATGGAAACAATAGGAAGCATTGCGCTACTCTGTTAGCAGGCTAATCACCCCAAACATGCTAGGCTATGTGAGACGGTATCTAAAAAAAACTAGCTGCTGAGGAGTTGATGAGAGGATTTATAATGTTTATTCAGATTTTTAAAAACGTTTGACATATTAATACAATGCGTTTGATTTAAAAAATCAGTTTTCCCCTTTTTTGTCATTGTGCCAATGATCTGATAGCTAAAGTGATGAGTAATGAAACGCTTAGCGAGCAGGAAATTATTTTTTAAATCACACTTCCTGGGTATTTGAGTCATTTAATGTAAAATGTTGTGTTGTGCTAGCAATTTTTGATAACAAAATGGCCTACTGGCTGAAGTTTTCGTGTGTGTGTGTGTGTGTGTGTGCGTGTGTGTGTGTGTGTTTGCATCAGGAATGAAAGAAGCTGTGCCATCTGTGGCTGCAGTGCAGAAACAAACAGCATGGTTATACGCCGTCACCACTTCACCTTACTGCTGATTCCTTCAAGACGTTTCAGCCAACTTTAGTGCGTAAAGATTTCCCAAGTATATCTGCTTTCATTTCACTTCCATCCATCATTTGGATCGGTTGTGTTAAATATGCGTGATGTTGTGCTGCAGCACTCTGTGGAGGCCTGTGTTTGTGTGTGGTGCTGCTGGAGAAAGGGAACAATCCGCTCCCTTATATTCATCAACCCTCTTCAGGGTACCACTCAGTGCAACTCTCCCTTCCACGTCCACCCATCTTCTTCCTTCTCTCTCTCTCTCTCTCTCTCGCTCTCTCAGTTACTTTGACCTTTTTAGTTACAGTGGTAAAACTAGATGCTTTTATGAAAACAAACTTTAATAATGTGGGACAACATGGTGTTCAAGTGGTTCGCACTGTTATCTCACATTGTGAAGGTTCTGTGTTTGCATCTCGGCACTTTCTGTATGGAGTTTGCATGTACTTTTGTGGGTTTCCTTTGGGTAATTTGGTTTCCTCCTACAATCCATGTGCATGCACATTAAGGCGACTTTAAAATTTCCCATAGCTGTGGATGTGAGTGTGAATTGAAAGCGTCTGTGTTAGCCTTGCGATAGTCTGGGGACCTGTTCAGGGTATACGCCATCTCTCACCCCAAGTTAGCTGGGATTGGCTCTAGCTTCCCACGTGACCCTGACTGATAAGCGCCGTATAGACAATGATGGTTATCATGTCTTTACTTTTAGTGGTATAGTCAGTCACTGACTAGTCTTAGAGCTTGGAAATTCCTTAAAATACTTACAAGCGTTCCTTCGTTTTTTTTCTTGGTGCATTTCATTTACATCCAAATCTCTCTCTCTCTCTCTCTCTCTCTCTCTCTCTCTCTCTCTCACTTTCTCTGTACATCTGACACCCCCTCCCTCATTCCATGCAGTAATCTTACAAAATCTCCAGCACGCTAATCCTTTCCCAGTCTATTTTGGTAACCCCCCTACTGAACATGGATTAAAGCAGGGTTTCCCAACTCCGATCGTTCATGTTCAGAGACCACTGTAGATTTCTGTGTTTCTTACAAAACCTTATCATTGACTGATGACTTGCTCCTGGTGTGTTGGACTCTGAGCATAAATGACATTATTGGATTGCGCCAGAAGATTTAAAAGCACCTTTATTTGCTGGCACTAGAGGTCATTTTAGTTGTTTTAACTATATAACCCACATCACTACAGACTTTTGTAGCAAAAAATAATTTTTCCGTCGTATCAAATAGAATAATTTTTTTAATGCATTTGATTGTCATCATACTGGGGGAATAAATGATATGATTACAAAATGTAAGAGATATATATTTCATTTAATTACAAGTATACTAATTTCTTTCTTGCTCTGCACAATCAAGTCAGTGAGCATTTCTGTGGCGGTTTACGGGGTCTAGACCAAATTCAGTTAAAGTCACTAAGAAACTGACCAAGTAAACAGTCATGCAAATAACATTTCTTGAATGTTTATTACAGAAAAAGTTTTCTATTCTGTAATTACATAGTAAGTAGTAAATTTTTAAGCAAGTAATTGCATAATTTGCTATAGGGATGTACGGGTGTAATTTAAGTATGCTAATACCACACTATTTGAATGGTGTTTCCTGAACTGATCTCTGTGCCTTCACATGGTGTGATATTTATTTCCTTATACCAAAATAGTTGGAAAATATTTGTGAATTTATGGCGGCACGGTGGCGTAGTGATAAGCACATCCACCTCACAGCAAGAGGGCCTGGGTTCGATTCCCAGCCTGGGCGTTTCTGTGTGGAGTTTGCATGTTCTCCCCGTGCTTGAGTAGGTTTCCTCCGGGTACTCCGGTTTCCTCCCGCAGTCAAAAAACATGCACATTAGGCTAATTGGCGGTTCCAAATCACCCCTAGTTGTGGGTGTGAGTGTGAATGATTGTGTAAGTGTCAGCCCTGCAATGGCCTGGTGAGGTGTCCTGGGTGTTCCGTGCCCTCGCCCAGAGTTGGCTGAGAAGGGCGCCAGCCTCCCCGCAACCCCAATTAGGATTTAGCAGTTCTGAAAATGAATGAATGATATTTGTGAATTGATTTGCTAATAAGTTCTGGTGGTCACTTTTCTTTCTTTCTTTTTTTAAATAGGGTGTGTCTTAAAGCCTGTCATTCCACTTCTTAGAGATAGACAGTAGTAAAAGGATCATGCTGAACATCCTAGCAGCCGGCTCCATATTCTTCCCAGGCCTTTTCCTGCTGTCTAAGCGATGCCTGAAACAAGTGCCAGGGCTAAAGTGGAGCGAGGCCGACGCCGTCATCGTCTCTGCAAGGTACAATCCGGTTCGGTGATTGGTGATATAAGCTGCGATGCTGTGATGGTGCTCTAAAGAGTAGTAGTAGATAGATGTATTCATAAAGAATATAGAATACACACCATCCATGATAGAATATTATATATTTGTAAATCCCACTTTTAATAATCTATTTAATGTCAATAAATAAAAAGGTGGGCGACAAAAAAAGTTGGTCAGCACATCTGCCTCACAGCAAGAAGGTTCTGGGTTTGAGTCAGAAGCTCGATGAGGGCATTTCTAAGTGGAGCGTGTATGTCATCTCTGTGGTTGTGTGGGGTTTCCTCTGGGTACTCCGGTTTTTTCCCATATTCCAAAGACATGCACATCAGGCTAACTGTCAGTCCCAAATTTGCCCTGTAATGAACTAGCGAGTTGTTCGGGGTGTACCCCGCCTTCCTCCAGGGTCGGCTAAGATGGACTCCAGCATCCCCGCAACTCTGGTAGGATTAAACAGTTTGGTGAATGAATGGATAATTAATTAAAAGTCCAGTTATTTAGTGTGTCCTCCACTAAATTGTGTTAAGAAAGATTCGTTACAGAGAAAATCTTTTGGACTTTGTGTTTTTAAGATAAACTTTGGTGGTATGACTGCAAGTGTAACCAAAAGTGATTAAAAAGCACCGTGTGCCCTTTTCAGTGTGAAGGAATTCTTTGAAACATGTACTGTAACTGGTGTTCCAAAATCAGCTGTAACCCTGATTATTCTCCTGTCATGTCTTCTCCTTTATCATGTTTTAATAGAATTTTTATTTTCTTACTCTAATAAGAAAATATGGAATTAATCTCATTATTGCAATTTACAGGCTAGTGTCCTCCATTCAGGCAGTTCTGGCCTCTTCAGCTGGGTTCATCATTGCGTCATCTTGTGACGACATCATTGAAGACCAGTAGGTGTTGTTGCCTGTTGTTTGAATGTTTATCCAGAATTTATTTGCATTACATCAAAGCACAATTATAATGTGATGTAATATATAAAGGTGATAGCTAGATATGTAGCATCGTTGATGGCAACCTTTATATAGTTTTTATGTTTCATTTTTTTCCAAATCCTGAGTGAAAATCTATAGTTTTCTCCAGTACAGAAACCTACAGGGTATGGGGGCCTGTGTGCACGTCAGTGTAAAGTTGTGTAAAATGAGGTTTTCTAAGAATGTGCCTTCAGCTCACCTCTAATCAAAATAGGCTCTCAACCTAATTAGTTTTCCCTCTGTAAATCCGCTGTGGCGTTCTAATAGCCATGGCAGCGTGATGAAGCAGAGCTGTCCGAGTCACGGGCTCTGCAGTGAATTTCACTGTATCACGGCTTCAGTCAGGCCCTCGATTTATTACTCAGCTGCAACATGTCCGTATGCGTAGGTGGATGACGAGGATTGGACCGCGAAGGGAAAGTGGACGGGAGAAGGGGACCATGCTGAATGTTGATTTTGATAGTCAAACTTGAGGAAATGTAGAAGCAGTGGTTAGTTTGAATAGTGCCACAGCCCCTCCTCCCCGGTGCTGCATTATGCTAGCCCTGTTTGGACAGGTGCGCCGTCCTAAAGTAGAATCCACACAACAGCTCTCGGTGCCATTTAATATCAAGCATAGGAATAATGTGTAGGCAGTGGTTATTTAAACCTCAACAATGCATTGAACCGCGTGACAGACACGGCTATTTATCCTCTCCTCCACCCCGCCCCACTCCTTCCCCTCTTCTCGTTTGTCCTTTTTTTTTGTCCACAGGCACTGGCTCACGAGCACCTACATCCTGTTTGCTGTCCCTTACTTTATTTATGACATCTACGCCATGTTCCTGTGCTACTATTATAAGACGCAGGTGAAAGGTCATGAGGAGGTCGCGCCGAGAATGAGCACGGCCGTTCGCGGCTACCTGTGGCGAGAGTTTCTCATGGTGCTTCATCATGTTGTCATGGTTACTGTCTGCTTCCCTGTGTCCGTGGTGAGTTGGAAGGAGGATCGTTCATAATTCAGCGTGGTGTAGGGTGATGACAGAGTGCGGAGTCGAAGGTTTCTGTGTAAGCTTTAAAAATAGGTACTTTATGGTGGTCGTTTACATTTTAAAAATGTACTGTGAGTGTGTCAAGGCGTACTGCAGGAAAACGGTGAAATAAATGATAATGACTTAAAAAAAATTGACTGGTAGTTGTAGTAGTAATAATATAATGATGACAATAATAATTATCACATTAAATTAGTTTTTAATTCCAGTGATCTTTTTGTCTTTCTCTCTCTCTCTCTTTTTTTTTTTTTTTTTCCCCCCCAAAGCCTCATTCAGAGGCCTTGATTAGCACTGGTCAGTTATCACGTCCTGCCCATGATGCAGCACTTGCCTAAATTTAGCCTCCATAAACATTTTTACTGCAGCTTTCATATCGGGTTTGCAGACCTGCCTGCTGTCCCTGCCAAGTATGCGTAATCCTGCTTTCAGACAGTGTGCTCCTGATTTTAATACACTTAATTGATCTTTTAATGGAAACAACGGAAAGATCTGGAGAAAGTCTGAGCGGTGTCACAACACTGAAGTGACTGGGGGGAAATGGAGTGGTGGTTGAAATAAGCCAGTTTAATTGACTTCATGTAGTCTGTGTTTTTCACATTAAATTATTGAAAGAATGAAGTCTGGATAACTGTCATTAGTATATACTACACCGAAATGGAGCAATCTGATTGGCTTGCTGTCTAGGCGTTAATACGCAATTATTGAATGAGGCAAAATTTAAGATAGAGAATTATTTGGTCAAGGGGTTATAATCAGCCCAGGTGGATAAGACCCTGTTAGGCAGAATACTTCTCCATATCATACGAAAGAGAATTACAGTATATCATTGTTTTATTATTCATTCAAAATATTTTCAAAGTAGACAGTCATGTTACTATGATGCTAGCTAGCTAGCTAGTTATCAGTAATGGGCCCTATGAGGTTAGCATCCCAGCCGCTAGTGCCATTTCTGTTAACTGTAGTCAAGTCTACAAAAATATGTAAGTAAAATATTTAAAGGAAAGGACTTATTTCTTCAAGATGAAGACTTTTCCCACCACACATGACTTTTTTGGCTTATGGAAAGGAGCAGGCTTTAGTCGTCATCTTCTCCTTCTGGGATCTGGAAGTGTGGAGGGATGATGGAGGGATAAATCGGCTTATAGAAGAATACTAAGGATTAGCTGGTGACCTTCCACCAATCAGAAGCAAAAGCTTTGATATTAATATTCATTCAAAATATTTTCTCGTTTCTGATTGGTGGAAAGTCATCGAATCATTCTTGGTCTTGCCCAGCAGTGTACACTTAAAAAATTATGCATCTCAGGCTCAGTGGATGTCGCTGAATTGTATAGCCACGCACACCTCACCTTTGGTGCATAATTGTTAAATTTGTCGCCTCATGTTTGGGAATGTTATTCTTCTTGTTAACATCAGTTAACACCATTCTCTACTAGCATCCAAAGAAAGCCTAAACATTAAAGGAACAGAACATGTATAGTGTATAGCACAGTGGAGAAAAGATCACTTCCAGCTTCTCAAAGATTATTTTTACAATGTGTTTTAACCCACTAAACAAGCAGAACTATAGTGATTTTGAAAGCCCCTCAATTGCTTCATGTTTTTGGCCATGTTGCTGGTCCATTGTCTCGGTCTTAAGTGTTCGCAAAACACAGAAATACCAACTCTGCAACAAACTATCCGATGATGTACAAATGACATGAGTAGCATGCTTTACATAATTGATTCACAGTGGATCATCTGATAATGCTGAGCCTGATCAATTTCACAGCCAGGCCTGCCTAGCTTAGGTCATTGATGTTAATAATATTTATTTATTTAGTTTAGATTACATCATATAAATTGTTTATAGGAGCTAGCTATGTCATGAACACCAGGAGCAAATGAGTTGTCTGATTTTAAAAGAGGGTGTATTGTGTGTGTGAGTCAGAGATTGCACTTAAGCATGATCAGATTGCACAAAACCTTTGGATTCCTCTCGTCATGGTCAACAGAGTACCGTAATTGTACAGTTTACCAGCAAAGGCAAGGAATCAATGGCATCCTGCTCAGGTCGACCTGGGTTTCTCTGACAGGTGTCTGTGAACAGTCAAGCAAAAGTGTTTGAAAAGATTTGTAGAGAAATTCCAAGTGAGTCAGGGTACTGCTGTGAGGCTCCATCTCTGTCAACCTGACCTGACGTATGGAGTAAAGTAAGGTTCATGGTGAAAGGCTGATAGTTTTCACATCTATACTATATCTATACATATATGAGACTTCTGACAGCTTACTCTAAATGATGGAGACATTGGTCAAAAGAAAGCATAGTCATAACTTTAGAAGAGACTGACATCTGTGTGTTTTATCATTTTGCAAATAAAACACAATCTATTAACACATTTTAAAAAGTTTATCTCTGATTCATGCCCCTGTATTATTGTTTTGCCATTAAAATATACACTGTGCTTGTAGCTTGGCTTTTGTATTGTAACATAAAGATGTTAAGTGGATGAGTGAGTAATTTATGAATGATGTTTGATGATAATTAAAGTGAGTTTCTTCTTTCAGTTCTATCGAAATGGAAAGGGGGATTTTTTCCAAGGTGTCATGTTCCTCGCTGAACTCAGCACACCGTCTGTTTGTCTGGGAAAAATTCTCATTCAGGTAATTTCTGAACATTCCTTATGTACCCAGCACCATCCTTTCCAGTGCTCATCTAACAGTACGAATGCACTCCGTCAAACACTCATGACCCAGCATGGCTTATATATAAACTCCTCTAGTTAACACTACTGAATCTTTCACACATTCATCTACCTAGTACTTCGTTATTCGGGAACTTGTCCACCTAACACTGTTTTACCTATGGATTTCTCTTCTCAACACCACTTAATCTACCATGCATTCATCCACCCAACACCACCTTCTGTATCTCACTTTTATCGACCCAACACCACTTTTTCCATCTCACATTTATCTACCTAGCACCACTTTCTCTATTCCACATTGATATACCCAACACAACTTTCTCCATCTCACATTTATCTCCCCAACACTTATTTCTTTATTGCACATTCATATACCAAAAACCACTTCCTCCATTTCACATTTATCTACCCAACACTACTTTCTTCATCACACATTTATCTACCCAGCACTTTTTTTTCTGCATCTCACATTTATCTTTCTCTATTACACGTTCCTCTACCCAACACTACTTTCTCTATTACACATTCACTTACCCAACACCACTTTTTCTATTACACATTCATATACCCAACATCACTTTCTCTATTATACACTCATATACCCAACACCACTTTCTCCATCTCACATTTGTCTACCCAACACTACTTTCTCTATTACCCATTCACTTACCCAACACCACTTTTTCTATTACACATTCATATACCCAACATCACTTTCTCCATCTCACATTTATCTACCCAACACCACTTTTTCTATTACCCATTCATATACCTAACACCACTTTCTCTATTATACATTCATATACCCAACATCACTTTCTCTATCTCACATTTGTCTACCCAACACTTATTTCTGCATCTCACATTTATCTACCTGACACCACGTTCTCAATTACAGTTCATCTACCCAACACCACTTTTTCTATTACCCATTCATATACCCAACACCACTTTCTCTATTATACATTCATATACCCAACACCACTATATCCAGCTCACATTTGTCTACCCAACACTTCTTTCTGCATCTCACATTTATCTACCTGACACCACTTTCTCTATTACACGTTCATCTACCCAACACCATTTTCTGTATTGCATTCCTTTACCCAACAACACTTTCTCTATTACACATTTATCTACCTAGCACTTTGTTCTGCATCTCACATTTATCTATCCAACACCACTTTGTCTATTACACATTCACATACCCAACACCACTTTCGCCATCTCACATTTATCTACCCAACACCACTTTTCTCTACTTCACATTCATCCACCCAACACCACTTTCTCCATCACATATTTATCTAATCAACACCACTTTCGTCATTATACATTCATCTACCCAACACCATGTTTCACATCATACATTTATCTACCCAACACCTTTCTCTATCCAATATGCATTCACCCCACCCCACTTTCTCCATTATACATTTATCTACAAAACACCATGTTCGTCAACACAAATTAATTGACGCCATAGCATTCATTCAGAATTTGTGCAACTACCAAATTCTGGTACAACTACTTCATCCAGAATTTATGCATCTACTCGACATTCCTTTCTTCTTTACAGTCATCTACCCAACACTACTTTGCACTATTATTTCTTTCACTATCTACTGCTCTTTATCCATCAAACATTCATACAATCAGCATCAATTTCTCCATCAACTCATCATTCCAGTGTAGTTTTCTCCATAACTTTATGCAATGTAACCAACACCATTTGCTCCAGGGATCTTGTACTGTGGCCTCTGTAATCAATGACATTTGAAGCTCCGTTTGCCTAAATGTATTTTCTATGTGTGTTTATACTGCCTCTTTGTTGCCAGTATTTGTGTGTCTGTCACTCTCATGAAGACACCGAAATGTACCTCACACTGCTGGGGGTGATGTTGAGGATACTCACCTTTTAAAAGCTTGCTTGGTACTCACTCCTCTTTCTTCCTGACTTTTGCTTTCTCTGTCTTTTTCCCCCTCCCCATGCTTCAGTACAAGCAGCAGCACACACTCCTTCATAAAGTTAATGGAGCACTCATGCTGATCACTTTTTTCATCTGTCGAATCCTTCTCTTCCCCTACCTCTACTACGCATATGGCAGGTATGCTCTCTCTCATATACTTCCTTTAGTATTAATCGAGCCTGTGCATTGGGTCAGGTATAAAAAACAAACTTTGGTTTGTTTCACATTTGTTAAATGTGTGTGTGTGTGTGTGTGTGTGTGTGTGTGTGTGTGTGTGTGTGTGTGTGTGTGTGTGTGTGTGTGTG
>JAQNCB010000003.1:12871500-12884788 GCA_030068295.1 Euristhmus nudiceps
GTGTGTGTGTGTGTGTGTGTGTGTGTGTGTGTGTGTGTGTGTGTGTGTGTGTGTGTGTGTGTGTGCGTGCGTGTGTGCGTATTTCCTTGGTAGGTATGCAGATATCCCTTTTTACATCGTGCCGCTGTCCATTCCATGGCACTGTAACCTGGGTACTGCTCTTCTCATGGCTCCGCAGATCTACTGGTTCTGTCTGATCTGCAGGGGAGCCTTCCGCCTGTTCACCCGGCCCTCTGGCCATTACCGTCCCGCTGTTAGAAGGGACTCTGAGCCCAAAACCCCCATCATGCCCCCAGCCAATGGCTACAGCCCTCGTGACACAGAAAGGGAGCCTAACACGCACTAAGAGACACAGAGGAACTGAAAGTGAAAGATGATGCAGAAGCTAGTTTTCACCCTCAGATATAATAAGAATCCTGAGGCCAAATACAAATATTACAAATAGTAAATGTCCTGCTGCACCATTAGATTGGGGCGGATAGAAGGAAAGGGCAGAGGAATCGGAAGGAGAAAGAGACGCAGAGTTTTGAAGACGATCATCTCCAGTCTTTATTTTTCCTCTGGGAAATTGCAAGAGCATGCTAATAAAGCCTGTTTCATACTCCTGATGTAAAACCTCTTGATACGGACAGATGTTCGGATCGTGTTCTTCATCGCAGTTATATACCATGACTGAATTGCAAACCGGGAAAGGGGTATGTAATATAATGTGCACAAGCACTTCTCATTTGTACATGTACCATTATCATTGTAGTTGCCTAAACCACAGGTGAAAGCTGTGGGCATGTTAGTATTCGAAACTGCTGAATCACCATGAACAGAAATGTGATGTGATGGAGAGAGGATTCTGTCTTTTTAGGTTTTTTTCCTTTCTTCTTCTTCCTCACCCATTGTCTCTGTCTCTTCAGTTTAAAATCGCGTGGAAGAAAGAAAATGGACCAGTTTTTCTGTCAGGATGTACAGGGCGAATGTTTAGTGTCAATTTGATTTATTTTAATAATTTATGATTTTTTTAAAAAAAAGAATTATGATTATTTATGAAACATTTCCCTGCTGCATTATTTGTTGTTATAATTTATTGTGACTGGATTACATTTAAATTATTGGCTTAAAAGGCGCTGTGAGATGGGTTTGCTATTTCTATCATCTCTTGAATCACTCTTCACCCTGAGCCCTTCCTCTGACACACCCAGGGGACCTCCATGGGCTTTCAGAATTGTCTGCCCCCATCGCACCTGCCCTTTTGTAAAGCATCCGTTACTGTGTTCAGTGATCACAACCTACACATCCAGCTTAAAATAACCCAGCAGGGCTTTGGCGTTGAAGATCGGAGGCCTGTTGACACGTTGCCCTTACATGTTTGCTTTTCGGCCCATGCTTTGTTTACCGTCGCATTATTTCTGTGCCAGAGGAACACAAAGTTAACTTGTAATATGGGTGCTGGGCAGGTCTCTGCATCACTGAGCTGCTAGCAGGAAAAAAAGTCTGCACTGCAAAGATGGAGAGGACTTTTTCTGCACTACTACTGGATCAAAATTCCTTAAAGGTATACTCCTGCAATTTTTTTTTTCAAGCTAATCACTGTTCACTGTGTCTGTGGTGTAAGTGCAGTTTCCATTGATCAAATGTTAGAAATGTAGAGAAAGGAAAAGAAAATATGCTGACTCGGATAACTTGGAATGGAAGTCTGAGGGAAGCTCATTCATCATTCATTCTATTTCTAAGCCTCTTAATCCTAATTAGGGTCACGGGGAGGCTGGCGCCTATCTTAGTCGACTCTGACACCATGGGCGGGGTACACCCTGGACAGCACGCCATGCCATCACAGGCCCAACCCACACAAAACCATTTACGCTCCCACTCACACCTAGAGGTGATGATTTTGGGACTGCCAATTAGCCTACTTGTGCATGTTTTTAATCTGTGGGAGGGAAGAAACCGGAGTACCTGGAGGAAACCCATGCAAGCGTGGGGAGAACATGTAAACTCCACACAGAAACGCCCGAACCCGGGATTTTTTCCCCCCTTTTCTCCCTAATTTAGTCGTATCCAATTCCCACCAATCAGCTATTGCCTTCCCTATTGCACGACCACCTCTGACCATGGCGGGGCATGCACACGCACACCACCTCCGTAACATGCGATGCTAGCCACCCATCTCTTTTCGAACTGCGGTGCCATGCCTATTTGGGGGCGATCTAACACACTCTGAGGGAAAGCGCTATCTGCCCCCTCGTACGAATGAGCTCACAGATGCCCATGATTGGCTAGCAATCGCTGTTGAGTGACAGCAAAGTGACAGCAACAATCTCCGGGTTAATAGTTAATCGTCAGAGCCCAGACCTCTTGATAAAACCAAATTCCAGAGAAAATTTAAATAGGTGACACAAATCAAAATGGCAACCCATTCCACTCTGATAATTAAAGATGAGACAGACATGAGAAAAAGACTGACTGAGTAACGGGATACAGCAATCAGTCAACTAAATATGCATAAAAAGTATATGTATTTATAGAAATTAGTAATAATATCATAATATGTATGCCCTGCGATGGCCTGGCCAGCTGTGCAGTGTATCTCGCCCTCACACGTTGGCTGAGATAGGCGCCAGCCTCCACATGACCAAAATTAGGATTAAGAGGTTCAGAAAATGAATAAATAATAGTGTGTCATAAACAGATGCTACAGATGTGATGTGTAGAGATTGCCTTTGAAAAACACAGGAGTATTCCTTTAAGTCTTAACTACTGTTTATTTTTTATAATTTATTTGGTAGTTGTACTTATATATTCTCTAAAGTGAGTTTGTTTTAATGAAGGGATGGGTGACAAAGCAAAGATGGAAACAAGACCTTTTTTTTTTTTTTTTTTACTAGTAAGATGTTGGGTCACCAGAACAGCTTCGGTACACCTTGGCATTAAGTATACTCTGTAACTGTACCGGAGCTAAGAGACACCTCCAAAAGCTATTCTCTCCTTTATTCTTTTGATGTATATGTGTTTATTTGGCCTTGAGTTGAAGATTTGAAATTCATAGCGTATGAGTCGCATAATTTTCATCTCCATAAGACCAGTGCGTTGTCATGCTTTGTGGATTGGGGTAAGGGTCATCCTGAAACAGACCCCTCCTCTCAGGGTAGAAGTGTTTCTATGAGCCACTGGGATTTCTTTAAATTTGTCACCTGTATGTATTATGATTGGTTTATTCTGTTGATCTATAGATCCCTTTAACGCAACAGGTTTACTCATGTAGAGCTTCCAGACTCCAGACTGAGCTCTGTTATACTGAGCACCGTCCCTGGGCCCCTGTGGGGGGGGGGGGGATAAGAAGTGAATGGTAGATGGTAATGTAAAATAAAATGCCATTTATTGAATTATGATTTATTTATTTTAGTAATTTATGTTATTTATTTGGAGAAGACTGAATGTACATATGACTACATCCTAAATGTTCTGTTAAGTGGACATCTGTGGCTGCCTGGCTGAAGGCTCTCCTGTACTTGTCCTCTCAACTACAATATACTCTACTGTCTTCTTCTGTACTCGACCACTGTGTGTGAGATCTCTTTTTTTTTTTATTGACACTCAAGTCACTGTATTGACTGGTATGAAAGACAATACACCAATGTTGATGTACACCACTATACATATTCTATACATATTTTTTATATTGATATTCATCATGATAATATTATCTGAGCATTCTGGAAAATGAACATGACGGGACGTTCGTGGGCCATTATTCAGGGTGATTACACCATAAATGTATGAAAGGAAACGGAAATTTGCGCTGATTGGACCGAAATGAGATTAAATTAAGACATGTCATGCCTCATTTTAATCTAATTAATGTTTTAATGAGCAGTTTCATGTTTAAAGCCTGACACCTGCCTCTAATCTAATGGCTTAATGCTACAATTCAGAGTTTTCTCATCCCTTTTCTGCATTTCTCTGTATGCCCAAATATCAAACTTAAGGCCTGGTTAACTCGCCCCCCTGTCCAGTGTGTGTGTGTCACAGACTTGGAGTTTTGGTTTCCTTATGAGCATTAAAGTGATGCTGTGGGGTCGTGTGTGTGTGTGTGTGTGTGTGTGTGTGTGTGTGAATAGAAATGACCACTTGAGAACAACAAACTCTCGGCCAAAAAAAAAAGTTGTGCACACGAATATGTTATTGTTCTGCCTTATTCTTGCTTACAGCATGTATTGATCATGCCCCAATTTTTCAACAAACTTAAGCAACATGACATTTTTTTTACGATCCGGTGTTGGGTTCCTTTCTCGGCCGGACCAACTGGAGCGACAGTGAGGTCACATGCTGTGATCAAGGATAAATGCACTGCATGAGAATATTAATGTGAGTTTTGTTTTTTGACCAGGCAATGTATGAAAGATAAGCTTTGTGAAATGATGCCCCCTGGTGGTTAAGGCTTATAATAGGTGTTTGACTTTTGTCCCATCAACTAATATGGAGCTTCATTGCTTTTTTCACAAAGAATTACTTGAATCAAGATGCATTTATCACCAATAGACTCAAATAAGTACAATAATCACCTACATACTCACATAGCACATTAACGAGAAAAACCTGTACATATCGTCAGTGAAATAACCTTATTCGCATATCACCTCGGCCATATGATTGTTCATTTTCTGAACCGCTCAATATTATTAGGGTCGTGTGGAGGCTGGAGCCTATCTTAGCCTACACTGGGTGAAGGTAGGGTACACCATGAACAGCTCTCGAATCTGTCACAGGGCCAACAAACACACAACTATTCACAGCCACACCTAGAACAGCCAATTAGCCTACCAAAAAAGCCACCTTTGGAACAGCCGATTAGCCTAAATATGCATATCCTTGGACTGTTAGGAAACCCATACAAGCACTGGGAGATGATTTAAGTTCCAGCCTCGCCTAGCCCAGGACTTGAACCCAGAACCTTCTTGCTGTAAGGTGTTACCACTATGCCACTAATGAAAAAACTGATAGAAATATATTAACGTTTTCATGTAACAACAGGCTTGGGGAGACACAGCGGCTCAGTGATTAGCACTATCCTCTCTCAGCAAGAAGGTTATGGGTTTGAGTCTCAGCCAAGAGTGTCTTAGTGTGAAGTTTGCATGTTCACCTCATGCTTTCATGGGTTTCCTCCAGGTGCTCCCACAGTCCAAAGGCATGTACATTATGTCAACTGGCTACTATAAATTTCCATAGTTGTGAATAAGAGTGTTTTTATCTATGGTGGTCTGTGCCTGTTTTAGCCCTGCAGTAGACTGTTGACCTGTTCAAAACCAGCCAATTCAGCTTGAAGTCAGCCTAATGTGCAGGACTTTGGATTGGAATACCTGCAGGATTCCCACGCATGTACGGGGAGAACATGCAAACTTCACACAGAGATGCCCTTGCTGAACTCAGGACTTGAACCCAGGAACTTCTTGCTGTGAGGCAGACATGCTAACTACTACACCATTGTGCCACAATGATGTTGATGTTTCGAAAACCACTAACTGGCTGCTTTGTATTGGGAAATAAATTATCAAGAAAGTCTATATTTTATGTGCAGGTTTAATGTAAACAAAATACTGATGAAATCCTTGTCTACTGTTATAGGTGTATACCGTAATGTATATGTGTATATACATATACTTCTGTATATGTGTGAACAGATGAGTCGAATATATGTACAAGTCTACAAATGTGGAATATGTTATATAGTTATATATATATATATATAATGTATGTGAATATATATATATATATATATATATATATAATGTGTGTGTGTGTTCAAGATCTCTTATCTTATCTTACCTTAATATGAAAATATACACTGTAGTATTTTAATGTAACGTTTACCATAATTAAATTATTAGAGGAAAAAGGCGGTCAAGTGATTTGGCCAAAAAAAAGCAACCAATCAGCTGCTTGTTACTAGGCAGATTTAAATCGGCTTGTGCCGTATATATATTGATGTAATATTATTAATTTATATAAATAACCTTTTTTGACATTCTTATTTATTTCAAGCCTTAAAACTACATACTACCACATGTCCATTCAATATATTTATATGTTGAATACTAATAATCACAATAATAAGATACCTACCAAAGCTGTCAATTATGAGCTCATTGGGAGGGGGATTATGCATTACGTGGCAACCCGAGTCAAATAAGGAAAGGGGAAAAGTGCATGGTGTTGTCATGGTATGATATTTAAGCTGTTTTTTTTTTTTGCGCAGTTATGTAAAACAGAATGATTCATCCAGATATATCCATCCTATATACATAAAATAATACAAAAAAATAGAGATGTGCTTTGAAAAGGCCTTCCTGGTTGATTTGTATTAATGGAAAATTAAGGAGGGTTTATATTATCAGAGCAGGTTCAGT
Organism: Euristhmus nudiceps; assembly: GCA_030068295.1. NCBI lineage: Eukaryota > Metazoa > Chordata > Actinopteri > Siluriformes > Plotosidae > Euristhmus > Euristhmus nudiceps. The sequence goes on from JAQNCB010000003.1 coordinate 12,877,896, forward strand.
ACTAGTACTGCTAGTGCAGGTGTGCTATAAGGGATCAGAGGTCATTTATAGGCTTAAATCAGAGCAGCAGTTCAGTAATGTGAGGAGTTGAGGTTGTCCTGTGGTGGAGGAGTGTGTGAAGTGTGTGTTTCGTGTGTTTTTGGTCCAAAGGGAGGGGTTGGAGGCACACAGCTCGAAGCGTTAACACAGCTCCATCGGATGGAAGCGGCTTGTGTCCACACCGCGATGGCTATGGGTTTAACGTCGAAAAAAGCGTCGAGCAGGAATGTGGCGGTGGAGCGCAAGAACCTCATCACTGTGTGCAGGTAAGGTTTCATTTCCACACCGCATCCCTGGTCCAATCCGTGTCCGTGTCCATCAGCATCCTGTAGGCAGCCTTGCCGCATGAATAAGCGATTTAACTTGTGTGCGGCTGAGTGTTTTCTAAGGATCGATGATAACACATAGGGTTGTTTATTTATTAACAATAATGCATGAGGGAGGATTTTAGGCTATGTTACAATATAACGCAATCTCTGTAGCTATAGCTACTGTATATGACACCTGAGCTTGGAGGTTGATGTAAAACACAAAGGCAGTGAGTAAGCACCCAGACATCCCATCTTCTAGCTCATCCGATGGAAATCAGTAGATGTGTGCTGTAGATAGGAAGAAGAAAGGAAATCCAAACACAGAAAAGACCATTCACCTTCAGCTGATCTTCTGCAGATCCATCATCACGCCTTTCGAAGGACAAAGTGCTCATCAGAGCCTACATGATGTCCTCTGGAGGCAGCTCAAAAATTTGTTGTTTTTTTTTAAAGGAAAAGCATCGTAACAATAGCCTGAGGCCTTGATAATGTTGTCATGATCCAGCACTGCATTGGGACCGACCCTAGATTCTGTACTGTCTGGGATCACTAAATTATTGTGGAGAATGCATGACGCCTACTTGTGACCAGGCAACAAAATCGGGGCTGAAAAATCACAGGAAGGTGAGGACGCACAGTGATGGAGTTAAAAATAAATAAATATTTTCTGGGTTAAAATCTTGCATTCGGTGAGGACATTTCTCTGTGGAGTTGCATGGGCTTCCTCCGGGTACTCTTGTTTTCCTCCAGCAGTCCAAAAGACGTGCACATTAGGAGAAGTGGCTGTCCCGGATTGCCCCTAGTTGTGAGTGGTTGTGTTTGTGTTGGCCCTGAGATGGATTGGCGAGCTGTTCGGGGTGTACCTTTCCTTTGACCGCAGTCGGCTGAGATGGGCTCCAGTCTGTCTGCAACCCAGTAGGGTTAAAGCTGGTTTGGTTACTGAGTGACTCAATGAATGTTTTATCCACGGTTGCCAAGTGGTAGTGACAACCAGTCTTCTAAAAGTGTACAGTATTTTGGAGAACCTCCAGAGGACACCATTTATCCATCCATCCATCCATCCATCTGACCATCTATTCTCAGTAGTCCCTTCATCCTGGTTAGGGGTGGGGGAGAATTTATTAGCAGTGTGTTGTATTCTGTTTAACATTTCTCAAAAGAGGCAAAGAAGCCCTGAACTTTTCATCCCTTCCTTCCTATCCATCCATCCAGCCATCTATCTTTCTATCCAGCCAGCCAGCCAGCCTTCTATCCATTCTCAGCCATCCCTTCATTTTGGCCAAGGGAGGGGGATATTTTATTAGCGGCATTCTATATTCTGTTTAATATTTATCAAAGAGGAAAAGAAGCCCTGAACATTTGATCCATCCATCCATCCTCTTCATCCTGCTAAGGGGTGTGGGAGATTTTATTAGCAGTGTCCTATACTCTGTTTAATATTTATTAGAAGATGAAAGAAGCCCAGAACTTTTCATCCATCTATCCATCCATCCAGCCATCTATCTTTCTATCCATCCAGCCAACCAGCTAGCCTTCTATCCATTCTCAGCCATCCCTTCATTCTGGCCAAGGGAGGGGGATATTTTTTTAGAAGCACTCTATATTCTGTTTAATATTTATCAAAGAGGAAAAGAAGCTCTGAACTTTTGATCCACCCATCCATCCATCCATCCATCCAACCATCCAACCATCCATGGTAGTCTCTTCATCCTGGCCAGGGGTGTGGGAAATTTTTATTAGCAGTGTCCTATATTCTGTTTATTATTTATCAAAGAGGAAAAGATACCCTGAACTTTTGATCCATCTATCCATCCATTCATCCATCCATGGAAGTCTCTTCATCCTGGTCAGTGGTGTGGGAGATTTTATTTGCAGTGTTCTATATTCTGTTTAATATTTATTAGAAGATGAAAGAAGCCCTGAACTTTTCATCCATCCATCTATCTATCCATTGTTTCAACTTGCACCCAGTATTCCCATGGTGGTAAATATGAACGCTACCGGGATATACCACTTCCTGAAGAATCAGTTTTGATATAGGGAAACTCTAAAGTGCATCTTGGGAATGGTGGGATGAAACTGGACTCACTGGAGTAATCAAAGACTCGTACCTGTAAATGATCCTCTGTGGTCCAGGCTATAGTGAAGTGTAGTGAATCACATTGCGAACAGATTTAAATCCTTTTGAATTTGATTTCCCCTTCTGATTTGTAGCCAGGCTGACAGCCAGAATGGTATCAGGGCTTCATTTGTAAGCGCAGCATTCTCGAAAAAAAAAAACACCTCTCTAGCGCAGCTATGGATGAATCATCAGGGGTTTCTCCAGTGGAATGCAGTATTGTACCGTCAGGGTCACACGCACTTGACTTGCATTCATTCCTTCGTTCATTTTCTGAACCGCTTAATCCTAATTCTGAAGTCTATCTCGGCCAACTCTTGGGGAAAGTGGGATACACCCTGAGCGGCTCGTCAGCCCATCGCTGGGTTAACCCACGCACAACCATTCGCACTCACTCGCACACAGGGGCAACGTGGAGCAACCAGTTCGCCTAATGTGCATGTGTTTGGATTGGAGGAGTAAACCGGAGTACCCAGAGGAAATGCACGGGGGGAACATCTGAACGCTACACAGAGACGCCCTCACCTAGCCTGGGACTCAAACTTAGGACCTTCTTGCTGTTAGGTGTGCTGATGTGCTAACCACTATGTTTCTGTATATTTTCAGTGTTTTTTGCACGGTTTCCTCCAGGTACATTGATTTTCTCTTATAGTCCAAAAACTTGCACTGTAGGCTAATTGTCTCTTCCAAATTGCTTCTAGGTGTGTGTGTATGTGTGTGTGTGTTGGCAATGCAGTGGCCTAGTGAGCTGTTTAGGGTGCCCAGTGTCGGCTGAGATAGGCTCCAGCCTCCACATGACCTTAGTAGAATTAAAGGGTTTGGCAAATTAAAAAAAAAAGAGTGAGAGTGTTTGTTTACATCTTTTTGAGGTGTCTGTGTGTGAAAAATAGAACAAGACAGGCAAAAGATCAGCAACTGTTTATTAAGCAAGCACGACAGTCAACCTCCCTTTCCAGGTGTGTACAGAACGCTGGTTAAACACGTAACATGCTAGCACAGCAAGAGAGGAAAAAAAAGAACTCTAAAAATGGAATTTAATACATTTCTGTTGACAAGAACAGCGGCCATTATCCGTCCATAACCACTAGTTGACCACATGAAGATCAATATACGTAATCGCAGACATTTAAAGACAAGCTACACAAGACAAGGACTAGACTAGAATAAAACTATTAAACCCTGAAATGTAATTAATACGTGCTAGAATAGACGATTCTCAACAGTAAAAAAAAAATGCCCGTTATCGTTTAGAGTAGCTACAAATTAGTTTTTAAAGCCTCTAAAACTTAATGTCACCTACTGATTTCTAGGTCTGGATGTGTTTCTAGGTCTGGATTTCAGCTTGGTTGTCCATGTCTCTTAACTCTTTCTTTCCAGTTCATTGAATTGCCCTCTCCTCTATATGGATAAGGCTTATTAATGTTTTTGCTGTTACCCAATTAAATGACAACATAAATTGATTTGCAGCTATCAGAAGCTTCATGTAAATACCTGGGATCAGCAGTGATTTAATGTCTTACCATTTACAGTATGCTGTTCCTGCTATTAGAAATAACCACTGCCCACTTTTCAGGTCAAAGCAAATACTTTCAATTATCCTGAGAGCCACTAGAGGGCAGCATAGTATTGCTTCATGGTGAGCTAACCAGCCTCATCCATGTTAGCATAGACCTCGTATCTTTTAGCTGACTAGTTAAAGCACATCTAAAATGTACAGTACATGTGGAATTCCGAAATCGGGGTTGGGAATCTGTGTCTTAAGGATGTTGATGTGAAAAATTCCTACAAATGTAATGGTTGAGTCATTTGAATGGATCTCTGTATAAGTCAAGCATTCCTGGCATCATGGTCGAAACTGGCTTGTAGGTTTCGACTATACATGACGGCAGGTTTGATGGTTAAAAACACAGTTGGTTTGAAAGTAAAGCAAACCTTGACTTGCCCGACCTGTTCGATCTGGGGTGGATCAGCATTAACGTCTAAAGCATTAGTTATGATGCAGATGTTGTTGTTGTTGTTGTTGTTTTACTGTTCTACCTTTCACACATTTCACTGACATAATCCACACTACACACAGTTTTACATGATGACACAAGTTTACATACACATTTTCCAAAGAAAACAATTATTTTTTAAAGGGTTTTTCATCCGTATCCTGCCTTCCAGCAGATTCTACAGAGGTACATACTTCTGGAGTCATATTTGTAGGAATTGAGAGACTGCGCTAACTGGGATCAGTTTTTAGCTTTCATTTCCCAATGTTGTATAGACAAGCAAGATGCTGAACCTGTATCAGCATGAGTCACTTGATGCATGGACTATTATGGTCTACTTTTATATGACATAAATACAATGACATGAAAATACAATATAAGGACAGGGACACGGGAGTAAATGGTGGTATCATCATCGTCATCATCATCATCATCATGGCCAAAGGGGGATCTGGGGGGGCGGGGTTGGCGCAGGACATGATGACTTCTGTTCCAGGTCAAAGTTGAGAGGTCAGAGTTCCAGCAGGTCTGAAGAAAGTCTTGGTTTTAATTAAATCTCCAGATGTTTTGAGGGCTGAGTAAAAATTTGGATGACACAGTTTCAGCCATAATAATAATAATAATAATAATATTAATAATAATAATAATAATAGTTTTAGCTTAGAATAAAATAAGTCTCTTCTCTGAATTCACAGACTCCTAGAGTTGGAAATGGGAGTACAATTTCAGGGATCAATGGCCCTGGTTTTAATCATTGTGTACAGATGTTTAAAAAGACAACTGGGCAGAAGTGCAGGCTTGTTTTATGAGGCGTAGAAGTAATCTGTCTCATATAGGAGGCTAATTCGTGTGGCAGATGCTTAGGGAAGTTGGTGGGAAGTTGGCAGCAAGTTCAATCTAAGAAAAATGTAAATTTTATTATTATTATTATTATTATATAATTTTTTGTTCATCGTTTAATTTCCTATTGCTTTCTTGATGCTTTCCTCCCATCACAAAGAAAGAACCTTTTTGATTCAGCTTTTGAAGGCAGAAATTAACTTAAGCATGAGGTAATGAGGTATTTAAAGTGAATCCCTTGTTTTGTGGAGTGCACTTCAGTGAAACGAGCAAGGGCACTTCACTGCTGTGACTCGTTTCCTGTTCTAAGCCTCTCTTGCATCCTCTTCTTCTTTTTTTTTTTATTTCTGTTGACTGATAATTTAAAGGTTAAATGAGCAAAAGAAATAGGATGGAGTGGATCCAACCAAGCGTTTAGTTTTTGTGTAAATATCCAAAACCCTCTTAATCATCTCTCTATCCTTTTAAATCACATTTATATTACTTTCCTGACTGCCTGCTTTGTGATTTTCCTCCCTAATATTAACCATTGATCACACCCGATAACGACTTTATGGTCAATGCAGGATATCACACCCTCGAATCGCTAATCTCAACCCCGGTCAACCTTTATAACGTACATGCATTTCCCCTTTTACTTAGCACATGCGGTAGATGTTTAACATCATATTTGATGGAAAATTAAAGATTGGATATTATTGTGAAACTGATGCACAACTGAATTCGTCTATTTCGAGTTCCTGGTCTGGTGCGGTCTTGACATGTGTGGCCAGTGATTTGAAGAAAAGTTTTAAATGCTGATCTTAGGTCTGCTGTTGAGCTTCAAGAATGGTGGCAACCCATAAAGTCAGCTGATCCTTCAAGTACTGGCGAAAAAAAAGACATAGAAAGAGGGGAAGAGGGGAAGGGGGGAGAAAGAAAAGTGTTATAAATATCAAATGAGAAATAGATAGGGGAAGAACATCTAAAGGGTAGTGCGACAATGGCAGAAACGAAGAAGAAGAAGGAGGCATGGTGGAGTCTGTATGAGACATATCGAGCTGTTGTAGAAGAGGAGAATGTTGTATAGAGACGTTAATGACTTAGGAGAATCACTTTGCTATTTAAGCTGGTGTATGACGGACGTGTTCAAAGTGCATCAAACCTCCATCAGTTGCCTTTTTGACGGACTCTTCCAAAGGAGCGCAGCATGGCTTTCCCTTGGCATTCTGCCACAGTGGGCGAGTGCTCAGGCACAAAAGCCATTTGTTGTGGCTGTACATTTGTTTGTCAGTGTCAAATCGTACCAAGAGTATCTTGCTGCCATTCACCAATTAGCATTTGAGGCGTGCAAGGTTTTTTTTTTTTTAAGCTGACTTCTCTTCAGAGGACAAAGATTTAGCCATGTACTTGCCCACACTAGCTTGGAACCCTTACACGGGTACGCCTCCATCGCATGCATGAATTTATATGCCAGTAACGGTCTTCATGCTTAGGAAAAAAAATCTTGTCATCACTCTCAGTCAGGGGTGCTCAATCCTGCTCCTGGTGAGCTACCTTCCTGAATATGTTTCGCTCCAACCCTAATCATGCCCAACTGACCATCCAGTC
>JAQNCB010000003.1:13521017-13534264 GCA_030068295.1 Euristhmus nudiceps
TAGATAGATAGATAGATAGATAGATAGATAGATAGATAGATAGATAGATAGATAGATAGATAGATAGATAGATATGTTCTTAAATTTAACAGTGTGCCAGACTAAGTGATATTAAATGCTGAAATATTCCTTTATAGACTCGGGGTTGTCCACGTCAGCAGTAAGTCGCCTCCGATCTACTTAAATTCTGTTCCTTCATAAACTCGTGAAGTAAAATGCAGTTCCAGCACTTGATAGAGAAACAATAGCAATAATGCTGCAGTCGTTCGTCTGCAACTCCTAATAACGCACACTGCACATCCTGCGCTAATCTCTACACTGGTCATAAAACTTTTTAAAACTTAAAACTGTAAAACTTTTATAAAGCTTTGTGTATCAGAATGAGATGAATATCCCATCATGTTGTAATCCATGGAAGAAAAAAAAAATCACATACAATCATCATCTAAAGGACCCTCACTCCATTTTTTAATGTTTCCGTTATATTTTATTTGCTTCAGTTGCATATTCATTGGTGCGCTAATCACTTTGGCGCTTCATGCTCTGTCCCTGTATACCAAACAGACGGACTATGAACATTAGCAATCTGGAGGATATAATCCCAGTCTAGAATACCAAAGTATATCCTCCATGTAGTGCTCATTCAAGTCTTTATTCAGTTTGTATGGTGGTCTAGTTTCATAAACACGGTGGTTAAAAACAGTCAGTCTGGTCAAAGATGTCTAAACCATGCTGTCATGAAACCACAAAAACCAGGATGCATGTGCGGATAAAAGTTTTACTGGAGTAAAAGGCAGTAAATCCAAGACAGCAGGCAAAGATCATAAACTTGAAACTAACAAAGTTCCAGTGACTGGCAAACAGAACATCAGAGGCACAGACGGAGACAAAACCAGAAAATGACAGCAACAGGATTAGACTGAGAGTCACAAATGATATACAGAAGCTCAGCACAAGCAGACAAGTGCACGAAATTGCTTCTCAGGGTAGTGCGCATAACCCGAGTCCCAATACGTCCGAATACATACATGTGTATGTGTATATAATATCAATAAATACATATTCAACCCTAAAAATGTTTATAATAACAATTAAACATTCACAAACAATGCATAAGGTGTAAATAAAATATAAATAAAATATAAATAATATAAAATATATATGTGTAATTGTACGTAGATGTAATTAAACTGTAAGAAATGTGTTTGGGAGCCGAGTCCTAACCCTAACCCTAACCGGAGTCGGTAGTGAGCTTGCCGCCTTACCCTTAACTTTTCTCCTGTTTAATAGTGAAAGAGTTAAGGGAAAGGCTGCAAGCTCACTACCAACTTTGGTTTGGGACACGGCTCTGAAATCTCGCAAGCTGATTGGTCGAGACGAATTCCCCAGCATTCGTTTAACACAGGAAGAAGAAGAAGAGGCTGGGATCCGAATCTGAGTCAGTAGCGACTCCTCGAGGCATTTTCCTGAGCTTTTTCCGTATTTTTCCTTTTTTTTCGATGAATATTAGCCGATGTCAGGTGGAGCTGGTAATTGCGGTAAGTGGGTATTGAAAGGGAGATGTAGGATGCACGGTTTGCTGGAAAGTCGAGTTTATGGGATGTTCTGTTGTTAGCTAACAAGTACCATATCCACCACAGAACATCCCATAAAGTGCACGTCCACCTCACCGCAATAGTGGCCTGGGTCCAAGTACTAGATGTTTTTGGTCTGGTAAACTGTTCTGGGTGTACCTAGCAATCGGCCAGTGTCGACTCCGTGACCATTACAGTAGGATTAAAGGGTCTGGCAAATGTGTGAATGAGTGAGTGGATTTCATAGTTGGTGGATTGCGAGCTGCCTCAGTGCCCGAAGCATTCCACTAATCAGCTCGTAAAATTAAATGCAGGGCTATAAAAATATTAGTGACGCTACTGTCCCATCGTCATCCGGACAAAAGGGGCTTACGCAGCCCATCCAGCTGATAGAAGGCAAAATAACTTAATGATTATATGGGGAATTTAGCCAACACAACAGAAGTCACCGAATTAATCAGCGAAAGATTATGGGTGAGATTTGAGTTTTATCTCAGTTGATAAAAGAAAATGAGATGGATGGCGCTGATGATTAAACTGACTGTGCCAATTTCTCACGAACAAACGTGTCATACTTGGCGATGTGGAGTTCGCATGCTGTCCCTCTGCTCACGTGGGTTTCATCCAGGTTCTCCAGTTTCCTCCTATTGTCCAAAGAGCTTCACGTTAGCCTATTTGGCTGTCCTAAGGCTACTTGGCTGTGAGTGAGAATATTTCTAATTGTGTGTGTTTGCCAAAGTATGGACTAGCTAGGTGTTCAGGGTGTAACCTGCCATTGTCCATAGACAGCTGTGGTAGGCTCCAGCCTCCTCATCACCCTCACAGGAATAAACACTTCAGAAAATGAATGAATGAATGAATGAATGAATGAATGAATATGGATACAAAGTGGTGGCTTAGTGTTTCGAGTGCTGGGCTCATGATCAGGAGGTCGTGGGTTCGAATCTCAGTGAGACCCCCACCGTGCTAGGACCCCTGGGCAGGGTCTTAACCACATGTGTGCCTCAGTTCACCCAGCAGTATAAATGGGTACCAGTAAAAATACTGGGACGGGAACCTGCGATGGACCAGCGTCCCATCCAGGAGGAGTTGAACTCCGAGTTGCTTCACGCTACAGAAACCCATAAGCACCAGCTCTGATGAGCCACTGGGTTTGTGTGTGCAAGCCCACAGACCTTACCTTACCTTACCTTGTATGGACACAATAGCTCTTGTGTTATAGCGTGAAGGTCCTGGGTTGAAGCCTTGTGGTCGGCAAGGAAGCTTCTGTCTGGAGTTTGGATGTTCTCTGCATGCTTTCTTCCCATGAGTTTTCTCCATGTTCTCCGATTTCCTTTCACGGTCTAAACACATGCACATTAGGCTAATTGGCGACTCCAAGCTAACCCTGGCTCCACAAGGAGGGGCGCTCGTCGAGTTAGTCAACCTGTAGTCTGTCAGAGCAGAAGTGAGGTGTTTACAGTCCTAGCTAGGACTACCACTCAAGAATAATTGAATGAGTGGCTGAATAAAGTACAGTGACTATCTGTGTTGGTGTATTTCAAATCAAACTGAAATGGAGTCTTTAAACACTGTACATCTTTAGTTGTTTTGAGGGTAGCCAGATCTGTAAAAATGCTGTAATGTTTCCTGCGGTCAAGATACATGCCAAATAGGAATGTGTTTTAGTTCAGTAGTTTTCACAATACAATCATCCCTCGCTGTATCTCGCTTCAGGTTCTGCGGCTTCAGTCCATTTTTTAAAAATATTTATAGAAAAAAGAGCAAAAATATGGGAAAAAAGTTCAGGAAAATGCCGCAAGCGGTCGCTACTGACGCGAATTCGGATCCCAGCCTCTTCTTCTTCTGGGAAATTTGTTTCGACCAATCAGCTTGCGAGATTTCAGAGGCCGTGTCCCAAACGGGAGTCGGTAGTGAATTTGCGGCCTTTCCCTTAACTTTTTCACTATTAAATAGGGAAAAGAAGGGAAAGGCAGCATGGTCACTACCGACTCCGGTTTGGGACTCCGTTTGGGACGGCTCTGAAATAAGAGTATTCGTAGGACAGAAAAGGCGGAAGTCAAGGTATTTCTTACACTTTATTTACATCTATGTACAATTAACGTATGTATTTTATATTATTTATATTTTATTAATATTTTATTTACATCTTATGTGTTGTTTTTGAATGTTTAATTGTTATTATAAGCATTTATAGCGTAGAATATGTATTTATTGAGATTATATACATGTACGTTGTGATGTCACGAGAGGCTGTGTGCTAGAGGGATGCTGCATTCCCTGGAAATGGCTCCGGCGTGAAGAAGCCAGCATGGTTCAAGTTTTGCTGCGGTGGGCTAACCGTGAGACTGAAGATCCTAAGTTGATTTATGTTTATCTATGATTTCAACTTTAACCCCCAGAGACATTAATAAAAGACCCTTGGTTGTTTGGAAACTTAGTGTCCTGTGCACTGCTTGAATGGTCGCACTGATAGCTTACAACCCCGTGACATCACAACGTATACGTTAGTCGGGGGGGCCGATCCTACTTCGCGGAAATTTGGTGTTTGTGTAGGGTCTCGGTCCTCATTAACCGAAAAAAAGTGAGGGATCCCTGTATGATGAAAATGCTATTTTTGGCTGAGAGTTAGCGAAGTTTCATTCACTGAAGAGTCAAAAACCTTTCAATACCTCCCTGATACATTCTTCAGTGTTTTTCAACCTAATCGCCATTCGTTGCCTTTGCAGCATGGGTGTGATTACCAAAGGAAAAAGAAAGAGAGAGAGAAAAAACACTTTTCACACAGTTTCCCATCCAGAAAAAAGAACTGAAAAGCCATTTTCGGCAAACTCATTTACAATGGAAGCCTAAGTGCAGTTACTGAACTTTTAATTAAGTTGAAACTTGGGTGCTATGTTGTTCCTTGGAGATCTGCTGACCTCACAAATAAACCTACCTGAGGAGTCTTGCTCCTAAAATATGAACGATCCGAATTCATTTATTCATCTGCACAACAAGCACTTTATCCTGGTCAGGATCATAATGCATCTGGAGGCAATCCCAGGAACCGGAGGCAGGAGCAGGGAATACGCCCCGGATCACGGGGATAAAAAGTAAACACATATCGACACACTCAATAGCATGTAGTGGCAGTTAAGCATGCCTAGAGGATCTACTGAGATGTTTTTAAAGAAAGGAGGAATTCAGGCATCCAGGAGGAAACCTGCAAGGGGGGAACGTTCACAGCTCCAGACACACAGCAATCTGATCTCAAGATTAAACCCTGGAGCTGTAAGGCAGCAGCATGACCTCATATAATACCTAATATCTCAGAAGGGGTGCCCCATGAAGAGCTCACCAGTCCATCGCAGGGCCAACGCACACATAGACCTAGGGGCAATTCAGCCAATTCGCCTAGAGGAGGAAACCAGAGTTCCTACAGGAAACCCACACAAGCACGGCAAGAATATACACCTGAAATAACTGCTTCGATGACTCTCATTCTCCCTGTTAATCCTAATTAGGGGGGCGTGGAGGGGGTCCACGCCAAGTGAAAATTAAACACCTAAACTTGAGAAATCATCAGTCGGTAATAGCTGCAGTGGATTTGCGAAGGCTTCTTTCCCGTCTTACAACCACAAAGTGGAGGCACTTATGAATCGTTCTCAAAGTTCATGGTGAAATAGGTGCCTTTATTTTTTTAAAGGCGTGTAAAATAAAAGTGCACTTTTATTGCACAGATCTATGAGAAGCTAAGTGGCGCATGAATTGCAGTGGGTCAGGGGCTAAGCTCTAATGAAGCATATGGATGTGTTTTGCTCTGTGGTTTTGGCAAATACTTTGCTCAGCAGTACTCTGTGGTCTTTCTCTACCTACACTGACGTTCCGAAAAAAAAAAAATTGAAACCAGTTCTTATTTCGCCTACAGAGAAAGAAATGTTCGGCAAATAAGGGCTAGTGGCTAGGTGGCCATGATACAGTTGTTCGAGACAAATTATTCAAATCTTGTTTTACTTTATGCTTTTATTGCGTCTAGCATTAACCATGACTTAAATAAATCTTAGCTTCTCACTGATCAAGTAAAGTTCTTTCAGATCAATAAAACGACTCTCTGCCAAACTACATCATCCTACTATTAGGGTCGGGGGAGTTTGTGGCTGTGGGTGCAGGCAGGGTACACCCTGAACAGGGAGAACATGCACACTGAGTCAGTGGTGGCTCAGTGGTCAACGCTCTGGGTTAGCGATCCAAAGATTTGAGATTCACTCCACAGTACCATCTTGACACTGTTGTTAATGGAAACGAGAGAAAAACACACAAAACTGTTCGGACTCATACCTCGGGATACTTTGGAACAGACAATTAGTTTAATGTGTATGTCTTGGGACTATGGGAGAAAACTGGAGTACCCTAAGGAAACCCATGCAAGTACAGGAAGATCATGCAAATTTCACACAGAAACGTCCGAGCCTGGGACTCAAACCCAGTACCTTCTTGCTGTGAAGACACGCTAACCGCTACACCACCTTGTTGGCCCCAATAAAACAACTCCAACTTCAAATGTTTCACGGGTTCTTCTCGAACCAATTCATGTATGCTGATTTTTCAGCATGGCCTGGATTTTAAGGTGAGGAACTTGCAAGATTCATGCAAGAAGCATCGGTTATATATTATTTTATGAGCCAACATTAAAGTGTATCTGCATTAGTACATAGTGGCTGGAAATTGGATTTGGAAGCTTATATTACAAGAATATTTTCACATTTGAGATCCTTTCTGGTAAAAAAAAAATGTCCTTAATTTCAGAGTGGGATGTTGGTCTTCATCCAGCACATCTTTCCCACGCTTCTCACACACTACAGCAGTACCAAGTAACAATTGAGCTGCCAATAACTTTCCCTCATGGACAACGTTTATTTACTACAGCAGTTAACGGTTAGTGGATAGTTGATGTCAACAATACTGTTCACCACATATTGTGGAGGATTTTATGTTGCGAAGCTGTTCAGAGAAGTGACACTTATGCGCTGTTTAGAAAATAAAAACATGCTTGTTCAAGCAATAAAAATTGTTGTAGCTTCTTTTCATTTTTGATGGATGCTTCCTAAGGGTTATGTGGTAGTTGGAGGTTGTGGTTTGTTACTTGGAACCATCAGAAAATAGAACTGTATGAATGCTTATGCAGGGATCTTTGAAAAGCTAAAGAGCGTTTATGTTTTACTTGTGACGTTAAATAGTTATTAGCTGTTGCTTAGAATTTAAGCTAGTATCCACTTGTAGCTTTGAATAGTCACGGGTTGTCATTTTCTCAATATAAGTTTGTGTATTTAATAATTTTTAAGTTCTGTTTGGAATTTTGGATAGTTGGAGGTTTTCACTACCACCTTGAAACAACTCTTAATTTTACTTAAAACTTTAAATTAACTGAAGGTACTTAGCATTCTTAGTTTAACTTCTGATAGTTAAGGATTCTTCGCCTCTACCTGAAACTTTGGATTGTAAAGGCTTTTTATTTTTCATTTGAACCTTTGGAAATGTACGGATTCTTAATATCAATTTTTTTAGCAGCTGCTTACAACATCAGATAGGTAATGGTTCTTAATTTCTACTTGGAGTGTGTTTGTTTTTGCCTGTAGTACTGAATAGATGAAGGTTCATTTTTTTCTATCAGAAACTGTGGTTAAATATAGATTTTTAGATTCAGTTTGAAACTTTGGTTTGTTGAATGTTCTTACTTTTTGCTTGTAGCATTGCATAAACATGCTTTGTTAGTTTTGTTCACACATGAAGGTAGAGAAGCATTTTTTAGGACTGAATTTTAGACAATTAACGGTTCTAAGATTCTACCTAAAATACAGAATGGTTAAAGATTCTTAGCTTGAAGTTTGGTGCTAAGATTCTACTTGAAATGCTTCACAGTTGAGGGTTTTAACTGGACTCAGTTGCTTAATTCAAAAGATAATGCTTACGGTTTTAACTTTGGATAGTTACATGGTTTTTAGCTTATGCCTATGAATTTTATTTTATTTACATTATAGTTGATCGTTCATAATATATAGTTCAACTTAGAAACATCTTTTATAGGAAAGTTTCTGTTGTCAGGTTCTATGTAGAAATTTATTCAAATGAACACTTCTGTCATTTCTTTAAATATTTTATGTTATCAGTTTAAGTTTAAAATTAATTAGAATTGCTATAATATTATGTATGTGCCTTTTGATGTCGTCATAAAATATTATTCAATGTTGATCAAAGACATATAAAAGATTATAGACTTATTCAATGTCCAAATATTTTATAGCTTCATAACTAAGCGAAAAGATGTTGGAGGGAGAGGAATCACATGACACAGGGTCAATCATATTTGGTTTTATTCTATTACATAACTACTTTCATTTGTAATTTACATAAATGTACTGTCATAACAACTATATGAAATTTGTCACATTTACACAATGCATTGGAGGATATGGGCGAAATACAATTAACATTCATTCCCATTGCGGGAACAGGAACTGTTAGAGGGAGTTCCCCATTGAGAATCACCCTTGACATCTTCATCTAAGCATATGACGTCTTAAGAGTGCCTCTGGTTTTATCTAAAGCAGGGTTTTAAATGATTTATCCATAGTGTTGGCTTGCGAAACACAAACTAATATCAAGTATTGTCTGTCAATTGCCACTGATTTCATATGCAGTTCCCATGGTCGAGATTTCTTTGTTAGATAAGTGTTGTATCCTGTAAATGCATAGAATGATATAATAATCATAACACAGGAACGTAGTGGTTGATGATAGTTTCTGCATATTACTGATGATATTAAGAATACATAGCATGTGACCCTTGTGTATGTTCAAGCCCACTTCTGTTAAACTTTAATCTGGATTTAGTTTATTTGGATTGTAACCTTCATGACCATCTTCTGACTCAAGACCCGTTAAAACATGGAAAGCATACATATAGCACACAATTTATACAGATCAGACATTTAAAAAATAATAATAATGATCATTAAAAAAAGAAAATAGAGCAAAGCGATGCAAAATGTAAGTTTATGACCGTAGCTCAAAGACACCTGACATTTTCCACAGGCACTTTGTGGTGCTGGATACTCTTTGAGTGTACTAATTCAATCAGTTTAAGTGCTACAAAAGTAAACTGTCTTTATAAAATTCTGCTCTGAAAAGGTAATCCTATCAAGGAAACAAACTCATGTTTTCTATAAAAGAATAGAACTCGAAATAGAACACGAGCTAGGACTAAGTTAGCTAGCGCAACACATTTTGCATATGAATATTAATCACCTGGCTTGTTAAACATTCTATACTCGTCGTCCTTGGATGATAAATGGAAGTAAAAGCTGGTTAGTGAGTGAGGACTGTACACTTTAGTTGCTGAATATACGTAGAAGTGCTTCTATTTTGTGCTCTTGGAGCAGTTCATCAAGGAAAATCCATGTCAGCTTCTGTTCACTGTACTAAGATGCTAGGAACACCTTCACTCCCTTTTTTTTAACTTTTTTTAATGCTACGAAAATATCGGTACTCTAACCTGAAGGAACATCAGATTCTCCATTCATGCAAAGTTGACAGCTGTCCCGGTTGCATTAAGTGATCAGGGAAAGCAATCGGAAGCGGTGGGGAGGGGAATAAAATAAAATAAAATTAAAAAAAATAAACAATGTGACTTGTCTTTCTTTTTCACCTGTAAGTGCTTTCAGGAAAACAGTGGAGTAGAGCTCCATGAGAGAGGTGATGAAGCCATAGAACGCATTAAATTCCAACGCAGCGGCTTGCTGCAGAGGCCAATGATACGCTCCACGGAATGATTTAATGGAAAGCACCCAGCTGAGTGAGGAGGATGGCTCCGAACTATAATGCGCAAGAACAGACTCTCTATTGCTCTGCCAGACAGAAGGCGAATACCGACTTCAGCGACTTCAGCTTATCAAACGAAGCTAAAGCTTGTATTAGGCAAGTGAAGCGAAAGAAAGGAGCGAAGCAATAAGGAAATGGTGCACACCAGGTTCTCGTAAACTACGATATGGTAACGAAGGCATCTTTCAGGTGCTGCAAGCCGAGTGCTACCAAAATTTAATCAGTGTGCAGCCAGTTCAGTATGCAGTATTTGTTTTTTTTTTTGTTTTTTTTTATGTAAGCTATTTACATTAGATTAGCCTGAGTAAAATAGAAAAAGGTGTCAAATACTGTGCTCGTTTTTTTAAACAAAGGTTGATCAATACTATAGTGGTTATTTATTGCAGTTTGAATCCCGCCGCCATTCCTCAGTTTGTGGCCAGTGACCTGAGAGTGAGTCACTAGAATACAAGCTCCCATTCAGGATTGTGGAATAAACTACAAAGCCATGCAGCAGACACAGTAAAAGTGTGTGTGTGTTTGTGTGTGTGTGTGTGTGTGTGTGTGTTCAATGCATTTCTATGTTGTTACCACTCAGGTTAATGAAGAAAGGATGTAATTTTTGGAGGGAAAAAAATGAAATGAAATTGGTTGGTTTTGGTTGTTCTGTTGCGGAGTGTCATTGGGATGCGAGTGTTTGCCCATGTTCACACTGCTCACTCCTGACTTGTTTACTTGGTGAACCCCCAGGTTTCCTTAAAGTAAGTCCCCTGCAAGTTTTCGCAGGCTTTTTCCTGATGGGTGTGGTTTAAAATATCAAATTGAGTGGCAAATGAAAATAAATGTGACGCACGCGTACATTGCGATGTTTTTCGGCGTCGTCACAATGAACCTATGAAACTACATGAAAACTGCAAATATATATATTTTTAAAATACAGTGTGCATCTGTGTTTTGATGTCATTAAAGGCACAACCAAGGAAGTAACATATGAGGATATATGATGACATATGGATGAAAGTTTGCACAGGGGACTGCGATGATTGGTGAAACTCACGGTACAATACAATGCTTGGACAAATTTACAGTAAAATCAGGGTGTGCGGAATGAATGAGGATTACTTGAATTCGGGTGAATTGATGAGATTGTGACATCACAAATTCCTGGAGGGACTGTGACGTGATTTGGCAGTATGCACAGACATATTGGTAATTACTCAGTAACAGCCTGCGAAGCTGCTATTGAAGTTAAATCAGATATATTGAACATCCATGTACACTCGTTCGCTTCTTCATTTGCTGAACCCCCTCATTCCTACTAGGTTCATGGGGAGGCCGGAGCCAATCTCAGCTATCAGTGAGCAAAGGCAGGGTACACCCTGGACAGCCTGCCAGGCCGTCACAAAGCCAACACCAACTATCCTACACACTCACGATCACACCTAGGGGCAATTTCAAACAGCCAGTCAGCCTGATGTGCATGTTTTTGGACTGTTGGAGGAAACTGGAGTACCCGGAAGAAACCCATCCATATACATTAGCATTATATATCAAAAACTTGAACCGACGACTCTTCAGTACACTTAAAGTAGAGTAAGCAAGATACCGTTACTCATTTTCCATGTTAGTTCCCACCAGTAGTTGCATTCTCACTGCTACTACTAATCAGTGCACCAATTATACTCCATTTAATCTGATTGGGGTTTGTCTGATAAAAATACACTATGTTGACAGGTTTCCGAATGGTTTCTTCCGACTTGAAGAGTTTCAGCTCGATCATATTAAGAGGCCCCAAAAGGGATACTCAGAAGAACCTTTAAGGATGCTGGTTAGACCCAATTTTTTTTAATAGCAGTACCACCAACCAAGTGATACAGCACTTACATCCAGTCATAACCACTCATGGTCCAAAGATGCTGAGCTGGCTATGGCGCACAACCACATTAGAACATCTAATGGACCCCAGTTTACCACATGTGGCCCACTCACCAACCACGGTATGAATCATTTACCCATGGTTCTCAAAGCTGTGTTAGTCAGAATTGGAGTGAAACTGGCAGAGGTGAAACAAGAAGTCTGAGACTCACTGAATATTGAATCTGGGAACTACTCTGGTGATGTGTATGTGCATGGGAGGAGAGGGGTAATGTATTAAGCCCGACTCCCTCTGCTGTGCAGAATTGCATCCAATTGACGAGCTATAGTTTGCTCTCAGTGAAACGAGAACCGTACAGCTCAGCACTGTAACATAAACCTGCAGGTAAGTGAGGCAATAGCGGAGGGGAATGCAATGCACTTAGAGTATGAATGTGTGGAGGAAATGGAGATTGTATGTGGATCCATCAGAAAAATAGAACTGCTTAAAAGAGAGAGAGAGAGAGAGAGAGAGAGAGAGAGAGAGAGACAGAGGCAGACATTCCAAGTAGAGTTGCGTGTCATTACAAACATAAAGGTCAGTAAATGTCACCTTTTCAAGATGTCGCCTACACTTGCTGATACAGAATTAGCTTCACTTCACAAACTACCTTTAGGAGTGAAAACAGCACCACTAACAGGCCTGGGCTTAAAGGGCAACCTTTCAAATCTCGGTACACTTCTTTGGAGGAAGGGATTTGACCAACACCTCAAAGACATGCTTTCTAGTCCTACGTTCTAGAGAGAGGAAAGAAATGAAAGAAAATTTAAAAACACGTAAAGACTCAAAAATCAAGCATAGGCGGTTCGTGCGATTGAGGCATTCTTGCGGAGTCCATACTCGGCCTATATGTTCCACAGGTCCGGATCTAGAGCTTTTAATTTTCTGAGAGTTTGGTGGGATCAGATCATCGGGAGAGGAGGCAATGGCTGCGGTCAGTCTGGAAAACTGTCCTGCTTTCTCAGCTCTAGCATGAGGTGGCTTCTCGTGGCTTGGTGATCTTCAGGAGGGTTGAGTTGACTACCTTGTGGATTAGTTTGTTAAGGGAACAACATACATATATCTTGGAGTATACATCATTTATAATACAGCGAGGAATGCTATAAGGCCATTTAGATTTCATTGGTGATGTTAAATGAGTTGAAAAATTCATTAGATGCCAGTGCTAAACGAAGCCCAATTTAGATCAACATGCCATTTCCGATGACAGTTGCTGGTATGATCTGAACTGGGTTTCAGCCTGGAAGCGTTTGACTTTGGAGCGCATGGATAATAAGGTGGCATTTGTTGAAGATGCGAAGACTGTGGCCCAAAACATCTGATTGCTGAAGTTCTCCAAGCCCACAGGACCCAGTGCATTGGGGAAATGTCCATACTGGGTTCCTTAGGAGCTGATGGGCACACTTGGCAAATGGCCACCAGAACAATATGTCACTTTCTTCCTCTTTCATCCCACCCATTTGCTCTCAATGGAACAGCTTGTCCTTCATGTACTTGATGGTGCCACCTCCTTCAGCTGCTCCCTTCATGCCTGAGATGGCGGAGAGTCTGGCTGAGCCCCTCCATCCACCCTGACCACTGGGAAAAGAGGGGGGAAAAAAGAACAAAAAATTGATGAAAGGATGAAAAGTTCTACAAACTCACTATGTTATTGCACTGAACAAATATCAGTCTTACACTATTATCATAATTTGTCATAAATGTGACAATTCCAGTCACACAAAATTTGTCGGGAAATTATTTATGGGTGGAGTTTGTTTTAATTCTTTCGATTTATTGATGTAAACGGCAAGAATTCTACCAAAGCATAGGGTAAGAGCAGGGGTGCTCAATCCTGCTCCCGGAGAGCTACCTTCCTGAATATGTTTCGCTCCAACCCTAATCACGCCCACCTGACCATCCAGTCATCTAATCAAGGC